>BMAO01021199.1:0-37757 GCA_019973975.1 Trichonephila clavata | reverse complement strand
CCTCGCCAAGACCGATATCTGGTAATAAGTGCGGGGCAGTACTGCCAGAGCACTGGGTTCGGCGCTCACAGTCGCCACAGGAATACGAATTTCGAGACAAACTGTTTACAGGAGACTCAATCATGCTGGCTTGTACGCCAGAAAGCAGCAGTTTTGCATTCCCTCACGTCTGCGCATAAACGCGCTCGTTTGAACTGGTTTGAAACATCAACATTGGAGTGTGGGAAAGTGGGCCAATGTGATATTCAGTGACGAGTCCCGATTTAGTCTGAGAAGCGATTCTCAGCGGGTAACGATATGGAGAAAACGTTGAACACGTTTTGAACCAAGAAGCATAACGGAAAGACACCATTTTCCATCAAGGGGAGCAATGGTATGGGCAGACATCATGATGGACGGCCGCACAGACCTCCATTTCCTTGACACGGAGTCTGTGACTGCCAAAGATACAGAGACGAAGTTCTCGAGCCTTATGTTTGCTTGTTTCGAGGTTCTGTTGGTCCTGACTTCATATTCATGGATGATAATGCGGAGAGAGATTTGATTTTTTTTTAATAATGTCCGGATTTCAAATAATTTTTGTGTGAAATGTTTTGAGTTCCTTACTAGTCAAAATTTAGCTAACGGTTGTTTTCTTTGCAATTGAATATATTTGGTTTCTCTTATATTAAAACACATTACTAGGATTTTTAAAACATAATTTATTGGAATGAATTCATTTTTTAATAAATGTGCATTTATACATAAGAGGTCAACTATATAGTAAATTAAAAACAATTTTTAAATACAATTATATTGACTTTTAATTGAAAAACAACCGGTACAAGATTCTCTTATATGTTTCAAACAATAAAGAAATTTAAAAAAAAAACAGAATCCAAATATTTTGATTAAAATCTTGATCAGTTTCAGTTATTTATATCTGAAAGGACAAAGAGAGTATTAAAATATTTAAAATACGATTAATATAAAAACAACTTTAATTTTAATTAATATAAGTTTTTTTAATTATATTAATGAGGGTTTGTCTTATAGTCAATGGTTTAACTTAACATCTTCTAAAGCCATTTCGAAGAAGAAAACTTTTATCACAATAAACAGTTGTTTCAGATTTTATTAGATCTGAGATCATATATAAAACTTCTTTGCTAATCTCTAGTAAATTTTTTTCCATCGTGAGTTTAAGATAAATATAGGATTAGGTTTTTAAGTTTTTCTAAATCTAAATATTTTTTAATTCATTAAGTTATTAAAGAGTATAAAATTGCTTATTGTTAAATTTAGATTTCAAAAAAAAATTAATATATAGGCCAAAGTTACAAGAATTTTCTTTCAGTATTGCATTTTAAAATAATTTCCGTAGTATGTTTTTTTTTTTTTTTTTTGCTTATCTATTTTTTGTCATTTTTATTAAAATAAATTTGTATAATTAACAAAAATTGCATTAATCTCTATTGCACTTCATCCTTTTTTTCATACTTTTTTGATAATTCTAAAATAAAATACCTTTAAAAAACATATCATTCGGATTATAAATTTCCCAAATTTTGCCCTTTGTTCAATGTAAAACATTTTTTTGTGAATATGCAATGATTTGGAAGTGATTTTTTGTGTGTGGATAGAATGCATTATAAAACGAACATATTTTTACTGAACATGGATTATGTTATTGCTTTGACAATACGAGCAAAATACAGCACGTATTCAGCACGACAATACGAGCAATGTCGTATACATTTATGCTGCTCTTCTTTCGCACAGGCTCATTTCAGCTACTGTTCTTTCGGAAAAAAATAAATCTGTCGTTGCCTGAATGTATTTCGTTGAATTTATTTGTGATTGCATGCATTAGTTAAATAAGGCCATTTTAGACTTTTCGTTATATAAAATATACCTTTTGTACTAAGAAAAGTAATATATATACTAAAAGTAACTCCTTTCCTATGAATGCAGTCTGGTAAGGAGCACAATAGAAATTTCCTTTTAAAATAAGAAGTAAAAAATACCAGTGGAAGATACTTTGCAAAATATGAGGAAACGAGAACAATTTTCCATCTTGTAATGTATGATGTACAAGTAAAGTTGAAAGCGTAATGTTCCAAATGTACTATAGTAATCTGCAGCTAAAACATTTTTGAAGTAGAAAAACCATCAAAACAATATTCTTTTGCAAATGATCCATCGTTATGTTGAGTACTTATCATAAGAAACATATGTAAAATAAGAAATGTTTCCGCACTAAAACACCGTTTAAGAAACGATTAGGAATCAATTATATTTAGAATTTTCGAATCTTATATTTTTCGTCGTACCACTTACAGCATTCACCAGGTACTCTACACGTAGAATTTCTTTCATGATACTTGTTTGAAAATACTATTCAAGAAAAATAAATTTTTCTAAGAGCCTATCAAAGGTTTGTTTTATTTTTTTTGCAGTGGAAAAAATGAAATGGATCCGGATTCGTTACAAATGATTTGATGATAAAACGATTCAAAAAGTCGTTTATGGTGAGTAAAGTAGAAAATAGAAAAATGTATATGAAAAATAATGGTGTTAACTTGATATCTGTTACTGTTTTCTTGTTACTTTATGTCAAAGATAGTTTATTAGAGAGAAGTATTGTATTTAAATTTAAAAGTATTTAAATGAGAAGACTATTAAAAGTATTTAAAAAGTATTTAAAATTAGAATATTTAAAATTTTCTATTTGTCATATAAATGGAGTAAAGCAAGTAAGAAGTTTAACCCTTTAACCGTTTTGCCCTTAGACCGTACGGACTACCAAAAGTTGACTACGACCAGTTTGGGCATACGCTCTACAGGAACTTCGATTTAACCGTATTTTTTATTTTTATAGTGAGATTATTTGTGCTGTGTGTGTGGAGTTTTTAAGAAATATAGTTTATTCCCGGTACTGAAATACTTCTCATCCGGGATTCTGTTTAGGGTGAAAATAGGAATTTTTCTTGTAAGGAATTAGTTTAGATTCGTTAAAATTTTCGATAAGGAACAGGGATTTAGAAGACAATGTGTAGTTTGTTGCTTGAGTAGAAATGAAAATGGAATGATAATCCAAAAAAAACCTGATATTATCTATGACCCCATTGCAATGTAAGAATTTGTATTACACGATGATTCAGATTCAAATTATATGTGCATATATATATATATATATATATATATATATATATATATATATATATACTAGCTGACCCGGGCAAACGTTGTTTTGCCAAATAAATTATTTCTATGTATATATATAGTGAAAATTTTGGTAGTCAAATAAAAAATAACTCATTGTAAGTATGTGGGGGTGTAGTATATGACTGAAAGAGGAATGATGTGCTGTGAACGATGACGGCTTATAAAAGTAAAAAAGCACCAAATATTTCTTTTTCGAAGTTTTGGTACTTTTATTATTTTAACTAATAAATTTCAAATTGCATCTCTGTCACTAATTGTGACAGTTAAAGAATATCATTATCAGTCTCTCGATTGGCGAGTTCGTTTTCAGAGTCCACACTGCCGATAAAGTAAATTTGTAAAAATCTGTGTGGTTCGTTTTGCATTGGCAGCAATGAGTCCACTTGTGATAAACTTGGCCTTTGATTTTGAATGTTGAATTAAATTGTTGACCATTTGCAGCATTATTTTTAACTATTTCTCTTGCTCCGAACACTGTCATTTGGAAACATGAATTGAATGTTCGAATTGACTTCAGGAACAGGTTAGAATCGAGATCCGTACAGATAAGTAAACTGCTCAATGGTTCAGGTGGTGTTTCAATTTCTGGTAGTTGTCTCTTTTCCTGACGGCAAACAACATCCCGGTGGTTCATTTTTTAATTTAAGCGCATTGCAATGCGGAAATTCTTTGTCCATAGCCAAATTGTCACTTTTAAATGAGCGTAATATTTAACATTGGGCTCATACTCGAATGCTAGACGACGGAATGACTCGGATGTAAATGCTCGATGTACTTGTTGGCGTTGTTGTTCATTTGCTCTGAGTGTATCAAATAGGAATCGACGCGTTTGTCTTTGTTCTAATCGTCTTTGTTGATTTTGTTCAACTCTTACCTCTTGTGATTGTGTTTATGCAACTGCGCCATAGTTCACAAGCACATCTTATACCTGTGGATTTGTCGTCTGTTCTTTGAGCTTTCTATTTCACATGCTGTAGATTTAGTAAATTGCGCTGCTAAATCAGACCCTTTGTGTTTGCTGCATTATTTACTGTACAAAAAACAAATAGATCAAATTTAAAACTTATGCTGTGAAAACGTATACTGATAATGTATCTGTTTTTTTATTATTAATATTTCCTTTCACAATTATAAAATACATATATATTGTCTTACATTGAATGGCTCCCGAAAATTTGCGCGCAATATTAATTAGTTTAATAATAAATAGACTAATAAATAAATAAATAAAAACTCAAATGTCATAAAATATGCAGAAATGGTTTATACAGGTAACACAATATTTGTTGTTGGTGAGAGCTCATGACACGTCTTGAAAACTATTGATATTTATGAGATCACTTAATTAACTGAACGTGAGAAATATCTTGAGCAAAATGGGAATAAATAATTATAGCAACTGCAAATTGATGATACATTTAGTATTAGAATATACTTCATTTGAGAGTTGCACTGAGAAAGTAAAATGATAAGTATAAGCATCACTGCTACGATCGATGCATAATCAATAATAATGCCCGAAAATGGTTTAGGCCCTAAACTTAAGTGAGTGAGAGAAAGCTTATTGTGGAGAAAAACAGGAGAGCACTACCGGGTTTAAAGTGTGTTAAATATAAAAATATAGATGTTAGTTCTAAAATGAAATCTGTAATAGGTTTTTCATTATGTTTTATATGTTTCAATAAATTTTGGCGGAATAATTCTTCAATCATCTGTGCGTTCGAAATATCATAAAACTCTGTCACATGGAATAAAGCTCAAGAGAAATATATTATTTTCAACTTCCCTAAATGACAGGGATGTATTTATTTTCCTATACTTTTTCTCTGGGTCTGGGTTTCTTTTTCTCTGACAGAGTAGTATTTTCACATCTGGCGCGAAACCGATTTTCGACGCCAAGCAAAACAACAGACAGGGGTTTTAGGTTTTTAATTAATATCTTCTCAACTAATTGCAATATCGGAATGAAAAATAGTTTACGTCCTATTCTCAGACCTTCTGAATATCGCACAAAATTTCATAAGATTTGTTCCAGTCGTTTCGGAAGGGTTTGGCTACAAACACTGTGAACGAGAATTTTATATATTAAATATATATATATGCCATACACAAGCAAAGCCTTTAAAAAGAGGCAGGAATTTGAAACATCTTTGCAAATAAGAGGGAAATTATTTTAAATATAAAACATTCTTTATTCTAAGCAGTCTCTACTTATAAAATCTAACAATTAAGGTTTTTTTTGTTTCACAATTAAAAAATAAAAATGCTGTGAAAACATTAAAATTAGAAATTAAAATTAAGTTCTTCCATTTTCTCATTCTATTATGTATTAATCTTAGTTATATGGAATAAAAAAATGGGCCTCAGCATTTCAATCAAACATGTACCACATTTCACAATAATTTTTTTTGAAAACTCCAAAATATGTCAACTGATGTCGGGATCGAACCCGCATCCTTAGGTTTTGGAGGGAAGCGCGATACCTCAAAGCCACCAACTGACTAAAGCTCGTTTTTAATCATTTTTTTTTAAATTTCTCATATTATAGTTTTAGTTAAAATAAGTCATTTTAGAGTTATGTAATTTGAAACTCAACAAAATGTGTATTTTTCGTTTCTTTTGGAAGCTTTGCTTTATTTTCACTAAGCAGTTTCTTATACATATATTTATTTATAAGGTAGAAAGCATATAACGAAACGATAAAAAATAATGTGTATCAATGCATGAATAAAATTCAAAAGTTCCCGAATTAGCTGCATTTATAAACATAAATTCTCATTTCAATTTCTGTCTTTGTAAACTTCCCTAAAATTGTCGACTTCATATATTCAATCCATCCATAGTCACTCATGAAACGCTTCAATTCCTTCCATACTTATTGCAACGTGAATTCTATTTAACAAAACGCAGAAATTACAGTTGGTTCTGAAATTTCATGTAACAACATCTATTACCGTAACAGTATTAGATCAACATAAATTGTCCAAAAGGGGCAGATCTTCAGCAATAAATTACAAATTCACTTGAAAGGGGGGGGATTTAATAACCTACTCCCTAAACAAAATGGTTGTGTATTTCGATTATGTTCAGATTCTCTTCGAAAGCATTTGTTGTTAATGTTTGGATTTGTAACATATGTGTTTAGTTGACATACATATATTTATGCAATTTCGAGAAATTCTCTCAAGTTATAGTATCATAGATTTTAATAAAATTTAGATTCGAAAGCTACTATTGCTGTGTTCCAGATGGTGAACCATTTTGAAAATGAGTATTCTACAACTTATAATTTCAAATCTGTATTAATACTATATATTCCTATAATTTCCCATTGTAATGCTTCATTTTTTCAACATAGTTAGTTTATGGAGACACAATAGGATTCAATTTACAATAATCGGTCAAAAATTCGAATTGAATGTTTTTAGTTGAAATTATTTTTTATTTAACTTTCTATAACCTCACAAAACTTAAAAGCTCTAAGTTAAAAAAATTCCCAGTGATGATAATTTTTATGTTCGTGTTTATAGACATCCCAAAGGCAAATGAAAACTTTGCGCGAAATTACCCACGGTAGAAAGGATCACTGGTTTTTTCCATTTTAAATACTAATTATTTTCTATTGTACCAAATGCTTTAATATTTTTCTACCTATTTCTATTCGTATATGTAAAAAAGTTGGTATATATTTTGAATCAAATTAATGCTGCGAAAAAAAACAGTGGAAAGAAGGAAATTTCAATAGCTTTTATAAAAATACGTATTTTATTTCTATATAAGCAGTAAGTATATGTTGTTATGGTCCTCTGGAGTCTATATAGACCACTTACGAAATCACTGTTTTAAACGGATATTTTTTATAGCAGAGAATTTACTGATTTTCTGACTTTGAGAAATTGTCATTATGTTGTAGAAATTCTCTGAATCTAAGTTTTCGACAAGCACTTCTTATTTTGTTTTTCAAAATTCGTTTGGAAAACTTTATAAGCATCAAAATTTCTAAATACAACTCTAAAGAAAAATCAACATTTTTGCTATGAAGAATTTTGTTTGCAAACTCAAGGTCAGAAAAGAGGTTTAAGCCGGTATGTAGGTCAAAAGCATTATGATTGATGATACGTAAGGCCAATTGGGTGTTTATTTCTTAAGCCATTTGAGGGTTGATTAATTAGCTTCCAGCGGAGATCAATCAAATTGATCAATCAAATGGCGATTGAGATGTGGGCGATTTTTCATGAAATTTCGAGACCAGAATACGTCCAATGAAGTTTCTGGATCTTTTGCTTAATATTTTAATTTGACACTTAAGTTGGCTAATTTCCTCGTCCAAAGAATAGATTTATATAACATTTCACAGATTTAAATTAAAATCATTTCTGAAGGAAAAAAAAATTTTTTTTAGTAGTTCTATACTGAAGAAATTGTGTGTGGAGCTGTAAATGCATTATATTTACTCATTATTTCATTGAATATTTTATACATAAACTATGGTTTAAAATTAATATCTATTTGAGTAAACTTTCAAATTATTGGTTGTTTTAGTTTTGTTTTATCTTAAATATGTATACTAACTTTTTACAGTAGTTTAATATTGTATTTGTAACAAGACTTTAATCTTTTAAAAATGAGAAGAATTCTAAGCAAATAGAAAATAAAACAACTTAATATAAATACAATTAATAAAATAAAATATAATAAAACCATACTCTGAATTCTGCTCATTAGCAGAACTCTCCCCATCTAGACTTGCCTAGATTGACGTATGGGGATCAAGTTGTCCATATGGGACATTGTGACTCCAAAAAGAGGACTACTCTTCCCTTATTCCTAGGGTATAATATATGTAAATTGATTCAGAAGATGGCTTTCATGTCGCCACACCTTTAATTTCGCCGACACACAGACGATCGTTAGTCTCAACGCCTTATATAAGGAATCTTCTTGAAACAGTCTCCTTTGTTTTGAGTACCCTTCTCACATCTGGGACGCAAACAACTTGAATGAACAGTAATGTTGGCAAGGAGAGTCAAAGACGCACTCTCAGTGTCAAAGTGACAAGACGTTATAGCTTTCAAATGGGGAAAGCGAGGTTGTTTTCGAAAGGGAATCAGACGGCTGGCTTATTGTCCTCACGCAGCAATGGAGTAGGACTACAGCGAGGAGAGCCGGTTGCAGATGTGTTACAACCACCAATGGAAGTTGATTGGAGGGGAAAGTTTAAAGGGGTCAGTTCAGAAGCTGACGGGATGCTGGATCTCTTTCATTTCACGAAGTAATTTCGCTCTGAAGTTTTGTGCTCTTCGAAGACTCTCAGTTGCGTTTGCGGGGAGAGGGCACCCGTGCTCAAGGACCTAGGTCCTAGGAACTTTCCTGTATGAATACTGATCAATTTTGTGTAGTTTTTGGAATACGGAGTGTAGGAGTCCGAGGCGCAATGGATGGCATACAGAACTGAAATTGAAATAGAACATTTTTATCGCAAAAAAAACTGTGTACTGTGACTTATTAATAATATAAAAGTCTTTTTACTATTTACTCTAGAATTAGATGTATTTTCAGCAATTGTCTGACGCTACCATGTCCCGATGTTAGAATACATTTTCATATGTAATCTTTTAACTGACAAACATATACTGAAAAAAAAATAGAAATTTATAGAGGAAATCATAAATAATTTAGAAAGAAGCGTTTACTTTTTCTACAAAATTGACAAATATAATGAATATTCCACATTACGAGCTTTCAAATATGAACTTTAGAATTTTATTTTTTAAATGAAAACCCATCTAAAAGCAATGCTTAAATTTTTATAATTTTAGTTTTGGCTAGTATAGATAAGGAATACTTTACTGAGAACTTAAAACATTATAAATAATTCATAAGGCTTTAAAAGTGAATAAAGCTGAGGAGTTTTGCTATTTTACATACGTAAATTAAAGAAAAACAGTTAAAAGCTTAAATGTAACATGCATATTTACATTCGTATAATATCATTATATTTAAAATTACAGTAATTACTTTAGAGTATTTTTTCTTCGTAATCGTAAAATTTAAAGCATATTTACTGTTTTCTTAAAACAATTTTTAAATGTCCAAGCACTGAGAGTGCATTTTATAATACTCAGCAATTTAATTCTTTATTGAGAAAAACACAAAAAAAAATATTCGAATATTTAACAGTTACTAAAAGCTTTTTTTAAGGTATTTTTTTAATAGTTATTTTGAAACTTCCTAATTTGTATTTTTGAGAATAAGGTTTTTGAAGAAAAGAATATATTAATGTTAAGCAATAATAAATTTTACTTTTAAGGACTCACCGGTTTTTGCAATTTTATGAGAATTTGGAGATTTTAAAGACAGAGAGAGAGGGAGAGAGGGATTCATTACTTTTGCAGTTTAATATTTTTTACATAAACTTTGGTTTTAAATAGACATTTTTTTTATCATGGTAATGGGATGGATTTTCCTAGAAAATAAAAATAGAAGTTTTATTTTTGTTTGAAAATGTACACTGGTGTAAGAAATTAAGAGGATTCGCATATTTTATTGAATTGCATGAAAAGAACAGAACTAAATGAAAAAAACCGCTGCTTCTAGATAAAAATGCTAATATTGTACGGAAAACACTTAATAATGTGTGTAGGCGGAGCCAGCAGAAAAACATACTTTATAAATTTGCGTAAGTTAAGATGTATTTTGTTTGTCAGCACACCTGGGCAATCTTCTTGGTGTTACTTTGAAGCAATCGGTTCAATTCAAATTGTAACAGTAAAAAAATAACCACCAACGTTTAGATGATGGAATGAGGTGGAGAATGGTTGGGAGGTTAGAAGCAGACTAACGTTGTTCAGATTTGTAGAGAGTTCAATTTAACGCCCGGTGTCCTTTGTGACTTATGGAAAAAGATCCAGAATATTGGATTCATCGATAGAAAGCCAGAGGAAGGTCGTCTAAGAACCACGACAGGTAGAGAAGGTCGCCATTTGTCGATTATAGCGAGGCGTAACAGAGAGGCTACAGCTTCGCAGCTCTCTCGTTACTTGTATGCAGCTCCAGGAACCCGTGCATCAGGGGTGACAGTTTCAAAAAGACTTCATGAGACAGGGATGTTTGCCAGAAGACATACTTTTTGCGTCCCGTTCGCGTCTACGAACAGGGAGCATCCATTTAGCATCGTGCAAATAGCATAGAGATTGGAGTATGGATCAATGGGCGACCGTTATGTTCACCGATGAGTCCCGTTTCAGCCTGAATTCCGATTCTCGCCGTGTGTTCATATGTAGAGAACCAGGGACCCACTACCTACCCTCCAATGTCCAAGAGATCCCCAATTATGGTGGATGAAGTTTAATGGTTGGGCTGGCATCATGTTGGATGGCCGTACACCTCTCCATGTCTTTAAAAGTGTCTCTGTGACTGGTGTGAGGCATACGGATGATGTCTTGGAACCCTATGTTTCTTTTCAGAGGTGCATGTGGCTCCGAGTTCATTTTAATGGACGATAACGCGAGGCCACATACAGCTCTTCTGGTCGACGAATTTCTGGAGAGTGAGGATATTCACCACATGGATTGGCCAGTCAGGTCTCCAGACATCAACCTTGTTGAACATGTCTGGACGCTCTGGGGAGGGCAATTGCAACCCGCAACCACCCTCCAAGAACCATCCAGGAAATGCAAACAGCGTTGCTGAACAAGCGAGACCAATTATCACAAGAACTGATAAACTGCCTTATTTCAAGTATGACATCACGCTATGAGCCCTGTATAGCTGTAAGAGGGGGCCATACCCCCTATTAACCCATTTCTTTTGTTTATTCTGCAACCGCTGTTTTATAATTTGAAATTGTTGAATGGTTATTTGTTTTGTATTGTGTCAATGTATATACATATCAAATTTCATTAAAACCGGCCCAGTAGTTTTAGAGATAACCGAACAAGCCAAAAAATCTCTTAATTTCTTACACCAGTGTAGATTCATTTTTTAAAAATTGTAATATGATATTCATTTAAATCAGTTAAGAAAGATACATTCAAGAAATGTTTGAGTACTGATTTCTCAATATATTGAGAAACATAAACGAACTCAGTTGTATTAAAAATGTTTTTATTTTTCAATTGCATTATAATTATTTACTCCTTATTTATCTATTCAATTGTTGAAGAAAGAGAGCTCAGTTATATTTAAAAAGAAACATCAACTATTTGTAAATGATTACTTGTTAAAGAGTATTAAACATCATTTTTAGCATTCATGATTTTTATAAGAAAAAGTATAATTATTTTTTCTTACTGGTATATGAAGTCTTCGTCATTATTATCACATTATCTTAAATCCATTTTCAAAATCAATAAATCCAGAATATTTTTTTCCCTTTTTTTCACCGATTCACATCTTTGTCACTGAATTAATATTTTAAATATTACATTAAAAAATTGTTACCTTATATTTTAAGAGCTTTAGAGAGATTATAATATCAAGATACTAAAGCTATAAATTATATAATAATGATAATAAGAAAAGGTAACCAATAAGAAAAATATAAGATGCAATTGTATGAGAATAAATTTTAACAAATAATCATTTACATTTAGGAGTGAAAATATTTTTAATTTGTAAGTGTATTTGTCCACCCCCTCTTAGCAATTGTATCTTTTGAAGAAACGCCAATAGTAATTATTTTATTGCAGCGTTTCTCAATTGCCCCATGGAGAGGGCGGGATAGCGAATCAATCGAAAAGTCGAAAATAAAAGATAAATTTTCTTAACGGAAGCAAAACAAAATATATATTCTGACATAATAAAACAAGCCTTTTAGTTTTTATTGCAGAAATTTTTAGGAGAAAAAATCAACAAAGTAAACTACTCCTTTTTCTTTCAATGTTTTTCACTTATCTGGGTTTTCCCCCCTTCTCTTTCCAATCAAGTTCTTCTTTTTTTTCCCTCAATTTTCTAGAATCTTTCTCTTATCTTATTTTTGTACATTAATTTTTAATAAAAGGTATAACTATTTTGTTCCTCTATTTACTTCAATACCAATTTTTAAATTCATATCCTTCTGAAACACAAACCCTGAGAGACCTTAGAAATACTTCAAATTTATATGACATATTCTTGAAACAAGATATCGAACCTGGTATTCTTGAAGCAGTACCATCCCTTGACCATACTCCCAACAATTAATAAATCAAATTTCAGTGACAAATAACGCTTACGAACTTTAGATCACGCATTAAATCAACCTTGATTCGTAAGTTTTGAGTGGCGCTACTAGTGCCACACTTCAACGCGAATTTTGATTCGATGTCAACTTTTTCAGAAGTATAAACACGCCTACGAAATTTCGCTTACCTAACACAAGTTTTTCTTGGTGATGGGATTTTTTTTCCCGTCAGTGTATTTTGATAATTTTTATTATTTTTATTTTGATCGAGCCTAGCTTTGTCATAAGTAGAGTTTACAAAGGAATTTAGAAAGAAACACAGCGCCTTTGTTATATCTAGTTGTACTTAATGCTCAAAGTATCCTGGACTTAAAGAAAGAAAATGTAAGATCGCTTTAGCTCAGATTTCAATGTTTTTTGATAAAACGGATGACACAAAAAATATTACAATCTACATTTCTAACAGTTTAAAGTTTTAGAAAAATTTTCTGAGAAATACTTCGAATTATTTTCAAGTCCTACATTCTAGAACAAAAAATCTAAAAATTCGCTCTAAGACGTAACGGAATTTACTTAATTTATCTTGTATATTGCTCACGACTTTTTATCTAAATGTGTCCAATATAAATATCTCATTGACCAATTCAATGAGCTGTGACTGAGTTTTTCTGTATAGCTTTCATTTGACTTGCGAGTTGAGCGTGCTAATGGAATTTTGTGGTAGTTGCAGTTTATATGCTTAAATTTATTAGCATTCAATTCTAGCAAGTATTTCAGTTTTGTGAGTGATTAATTAAACAGTACATGAATGTGCTTCCTCAGCTTCTTTATGTAATTTTTTCGCGAGGATTCTTTTCTATCCGTCCATGTTTACATCTTCTTTAAAAATCAAGAAAACTATTTTCTCATATGTGATGTATAAAATAATAGTAAATACAAATTTTCAGATACAATTATGAGAAAAGGTTTTCATCGAATATAATTACCACAAACAGAAAAAAATTGTGCTCATATAGAAAATAACAAACACTATTTATTACCGAAACACTTGTACCATTAAAAATAATTTATTATAAAATTTATATTTAGAATTCATTATTCTAAAAAATAATGCACACACTTTTTTTTTTACAGTTAAAATTTTTGTACGAGTTAAACTCTTTTTGTGTGTGCAAAACAACATTATTTCCTCATTTGTTCTCTAGTTCTTGATCGTAAATAGGTGTTATATTTAAAATCTTAATTTTTTAATCTGAATTTTAATTAATATATATTTGATTAATACATATTTAATTAAAATATATATTGAACTAGTATATATTTAATGACAATTAATATATTTAATTCAAAATATTTTGTTTAATTCGACTGAGTCTTCAGATAGCTTTAAGCTAACAGAATAAATATCGGAGAACTTATTCCATTTAATCAAGTTCATGCAATAATATTTATACTCGGATTTCGCCATCTTTCATAAATAATTTTTTTTTTTTTTGCATGAAACGAGATAAAAAAAATTTTTTTCTCTTTTGTAAAACGGTTATTTATTTTGTCTCTTATCTTAAATGAATTTAAAACTTTAAACTTTTAAATAAAAAAGCTGAAAAATTTCTGAAGTTTTCGAAATTGTTGACTTTGTAAATATAGAAATATGCTTTACAATGTTACAAATTTATATGTGAATTGAGATATATTCCAACTTTAAAAGTATTCTTGAGCTTAGATTGAGATCTATGATATTAGGGAAAGAAAACTATGAACATATCAGTAAAGACCATGATATTTTAATAGTTTTGGAAGAAGATATATTGTGGAAAAAATTTATGAAGTAAATCTATACTAATATTAATGTATTACTCCTCTATAGAAATATGTTAAATATTCCATGTTTCTATAGATTTCTTGCTTTTTTGTTAGTATAAATGTGTTTGCACAGAGTGCCTGTATTATATTATAAGAATTACTAGGTACGCAAATTCCACAGAGTTTGTTATGGGTGGTGCGCTTCTTGTATGTTCCATTATTGAGATGGATTTTTATCATATTACGTGGAGGCGTCCCCACACACATATAATTAAAACTATTATACCTGCATCCTTATATATTTTTTAGATTTATGCTTAAAATCGAAAGCTTCAGTTTAATACTTTCCAAAAGTTAAGCACTTGCTTTATTCATTATCAGTTTACGTACCAGCGCACATTCTATTCTAAAACACTGTAAATTGTTCTTTTCTATGTTATGTTAAAAAGTATATTGCAGATCCACTATGTCAAAAAACATTTTTTAGTGGTTATCTCTATTTTATACTATCCTTTCTGCCACTTTCGAACATAGAAAAAGGAAAATTGCAAGAACGCTTAAAAAGAAAGTTTAATTTTTGATGTAATAAATGTGTGTGTGATACCACACACATACACACACGCACACAAAATACATATTAAATTTTAAAATCTTTTTAACTAATCATTTATATTTTTTAAAAAAAAAATATTCATTTCAAATATATTTTTATTAAATTTTTACTTAATTTTAGATCAATGAATTCCTTATTCTAAAGGTTCTGCAATGAAATTGACAATTTCAGATGGCAAATTACACACTTTTTTCCTATTTAAATGCTTCAAATATGTATATCTATATATGCAACATATCATTGCCAACTTTAATCGGTTTTTCGGTATTGTGTATCTCCTGTTTGTTTGAAAAATCTAGCTTACGTGCTAAAAGTGCCAATGCAACTGGAAGCTATATATAGTTGAAATTTATCTACTACAAATTATTAAGTTCGTGCTTCAAGAAAGTTGTTTAAATTTATAAATTTGAGTATTAAATAGCTTATGAAAACGTAATTTCTGCAGTTATTTTACTTTGTGTCTTACAATCTCATGATGCGTTATATTCTCTTACTCATCTGCACGTCTGAAGAACCTTAAAAACACACTTTATTCTGTCGAAATATGACTTACTTTTACTCATGCCATATCTCTTCCATAGAACTTTGGTTACCTGCTGGTCAAGAAGGTTGAGTAATAATCGCGCCTATAACTGTTCTAACACTTTCAAAGTAATCAATTAACAGGATGTTTTCGCATCCCAAAACACGCAGGTCATGGTCTTTCGTGTAGATGAGATTTATATTGCTTTCTTCGTCTCGTTAAAACACTGGCTTAGACCCACTACTTTGACTGTTGTTTGGTTTATGGCGTGTAGTGGTGGACCCATATTTCATATATGGCGTTAAATTATCGTACACAATCGAACGGATTCCTATTGCATCGGTAAAACATTCTTGGCAAAATCATTTACGTATTTACTTTTGAGCGGCATTCTGCAAATGCGGTGCTCATTTTGAGCAGAGATTTTACATCCTAATTGTTTCTGCAAGATGTTTCGCACCCTTGTTAACTATATCCCTACAGCTTCAGCTATCTCACTCATTTTCACTCACTTATTGAACAAGATCATACCATGCACCTTTGCCAATAGTTTCAGGTGCAGTTGTGATTTTCTTTTTATAAATGCAAATAATTTTTTTTGTTTATTTATGCTTTATGATATTGTTTCAAATTTTTGCCAGATGATTTAGATATAAATAAAATAGCTCTATAAAATGATTAGAATTTGTAAATGGGAACAAAAGCAATTCACGTAAGACGGTCTTCGCAAAGTCTAGGACTGATAATTGAATGACACTGAAAGCACGTTTTCTTGAGATCTTCTTATGTTATTTATTTACATGTTAATGACCAGTTTTCCTCTACTTCAATAAGTGAATGAGTGAATATTAACGTAGCACTGTTCAGCTATATATATACACGAGGTCTTTGTCCCCTTTTCAATTGGTAATATAATAAGGTAATATAATATATTAACGTAGGACTGTTCAGCTATATATATACACGAGGTCTTTGTCCCCTTATTCAAATGCGCCTCTTCTGAAAGATAAAACCTCCTCTCTTTAGATTATAGGTAATATAATAACAAAGTAAATTTTTATACAGTTTATGCAGATTCATTTAGAGTAATTATTGAAAAGAGAAAATAAATTAAAGCTGTCTTTTTTCATAGATTGTTAAATACAAATCAGTACACCGATTCAGATCAAAATTATCGGTAATAAATATATTTAAATAAAGTATCCTTAAAATAAGTATAAGAGAAGACCTTAAAATAAGTTTATTGAGTAATTTCTTTTTTTAATGTAAAAAAAGTGTTATACATATCTTGTCTTGTATTCTTTGATGGTGCTGTTGTTGTTGTTGCTGCTCATCTCCATGTCCAGCCAAGTTAGATCGCGTCCATGTGATCCCATTCACTCTCAAAAAGTCCAACACCATAAGAGGGTTTTCATACATATCTTGTTTTGTAAGCCTCAGGCAGTCAAGAATATGTTCTGGAGATGCCTGTCAAGCAGAAGACCTAACACAAGTAGGAAAAACTTTGTTTCCATCTTTAAAAATCAAAGTTCGGAGCTGGCCACTCCGAAAATGAGATAAAATAGTTTATTCCTGCCTGCTGCATTGAAGGGAAAGAGAACTACCAGGGCGTTTAGCTTCATACCAGTGATGAGCAGGAGGAATAGGTGATAGCTTGTTGTTAATACAGGTGGAGTGCAGTTCTGAATAGGTGTCTTTGATGATAAATGGGTCATAAATTCAAAAATATAACGTAATTGTTAAAACATTTTTAAATATACTCTCATTAAATAACTTGCATTATTAATTTCGACTTAAATTTTAAATTCAGGAGTTCCTAAGTTGAAAGATTGTGGAGTAGAATTTCACTGATTTTGCTGTTTACATTTCTCACCAGTTTTTATTTAAATACGTCACATATAATCGTTTAATTTTCAGTTCCAAAATTTGTTATTATTTTCGTTTTTTTTAAAATTCATTTGAAAAAATGATTTGATTGAACGGAATGAAATTGAGTAGAAGTTTTTATTTACCTACTGTTTATGTTTGAACGTTATTTTTTGACATATATTTTAATTTTATGGATGAATTAGTTCCTTAACTGCATCCAGCTTTTATGTATGTCTTGAATTATCAGTTTTTCGTTAAAGGCCGGTGACGTAATATCATACTCCTTTCCGAAATTCTAGATTTTCTTTTCGCTGTTACCAAACAGTTTAAACTATTACGAAGGTTCTGAATCACAGAATAATAATTACGTAGGTACAGTTTGCGAAGATTTGGTTTACATTAAAAAGAAGGTTTCATTATTTATTACTTTCCTTTAATTCAAATACACTGCTTACGTGCACCTTTGTGGAAAATGGTGGCACTAAGAAGTGTATTGGGTAACTTTTAATTGGCAGTTAAAAATGAAAAAAACATAAATGCTGACTTATTCTTCATTTATATATTCTTAGTTTAATAATACGAGGGTTAAGGTGAAATTTTTTAATCTGACACTGAGAATTCTCAGCCGAAACATATATTTCTATTTCTACATAAAACCTCTTGTTTTCAACACATTTGATCCACCGTTTCTCCAAAATTAGTATTCTTTCCCGGAAGTGAGACTTCAGATAGCTTGTAAAAATTTTAGTCTCAAACTTCATAAAATTTGGTACATGGGCATGCTTTTTATAAGCTCCACCTATGTTAATTGGCTTATATCGAGCCCTGGAGATGCATTATTAAATCATTGTTGCGCTTAAACTATATATCTTCCCTAAATGCATGTTTAAATGCAAAAAATTAATTAATTTTTTTCACGTTTTCGAAAAAATGACAGATATTAAGTTAAGTTTTTTTTGCTCATAATCAGCTTATGTACTGATAATATTCTTTATTTAAAGGTTCAAAGAGCATTTACCTTTAAGTTATCTTAAATGTTGTAGAACAGGGTGGCCAAACCCGCGGCACGCGTGCCACATTGTGGCACCGGGAGTCGTAACTGTGGCACGCGAAGATTTATTAAAAAATTACAAAACTGTTATAAATATATTGCTGAATTAATTCAGTTACAATAGAAAATAACATGAAGAGAATATGTAAAAAAAAACCGAAATTTTCAGCTTGAGATTTTAAAGGCGCTAAACCAGATTATTTCCCTTTCAGTGTAGCGCCAAAAATGAGATTATGCTTCAAAGCTTACAATTCACAGCATTGTAACCTTCCAAGAAAATGTTGAGTAACGTGAAACTAAAAAACAAATAAATTTCTCTCTCTCTCTCTCTTCGGACGGTCGAATCTGCCCAAAAAAGTCATCCTCTCTCGAGGGAGGTTAGTTTTTAAACATCTCGGATTTTCCACTCGGAATTTCATTCAAGCTCCTCTTGCAGGCCGAGGTTTAGTGTTTATAGCTATTGGCTTTTCAGGTGATGTCAGATTAAAATGTTTTTCCGAAGGTGTTCGCTATTTACAATTTCTGCAATGTCAAGAAGTAATTCTGCATTATATTAGAACAGAGTGTGTTATACGGTAGAATTAATTTTATCTGCACAAAGTATAAAGCAGAGGGAGTGAGAACTTGCTTCTATGACTATTCAGATATGCTGGATCGGAGCCTAGAAAATTTGTAGCGTAACATGGCAAATTGTTTCTAGCTGTCAGACTCAATTGATTTTAACTCTGTTAGCAAGACGCGTTAAGCTTTTTTTTTTCCTTTTCTAAAATTGTTTTTAGATTTTAGCGTTGAGTGTAGTTGTTTAAAGGTTTTTTTTTTTTAATTTTTTATTTTAATATGTTTATGAGTAAATCTTCGAAAAAATGACAGATATTAATTAAGTTTTTTTGCTCATAATCAGCTTATGTACTGATAATATTCTTTATTGTAAAGGTTCTAAAGAGCATATTACCTTTAAGTTATCTTAAACGGTGTAGAACAGGGGTGGCCAACCCACGGCACGCGTGCCACATTGTGGCACGTGGGAGTCGTAACTGTGGCACGCGAAGATTTATTGAAAAATTACAAAACTGTTATAATATATTGCTGAATTAATTCAGTTACAATAGAAAAATAACATGAAGAGAATATGTAAAAAACAGAAATTTTCAGCTTGAGATTTTAAAGGCGCTAAACCAGATTTTTTCCCTTCAGTGTAGCGCCAAAAATGAGATTATGCTCCAAAGCTTACAATTCCACAGCATTGTAACCTTCCGAGAAAAATGTTGAGTAACGTGAAACTAAAAACAAATAAATTCTCTCTCTCTCTCGGACGGTCGAATCTGCCCAAAAAGTCATCCTCTCTCGGGGAATAGGTTATTTTTAACAATCTCGGATTTCCACTCGAAATTATCTTGGATTACTTTTGACAGTGCCGAGTTTTAGTGGTTGATAGCTATTTTGGCTTTCAGCGTTGATGCTTCAGATTAAAATGTTTTTCCGAAGTTTCCTTTTACTTTCTGCAATGTCAAGAGTAATTCTGCATTATATTAGAAAGCAGTTGTTTATACGGTAGAATAATTTTATCTGCACAAAGTAAAGCAGAGGGAGTGAGACTTGCTTCTATGACTATTCAGAATGCTGGATTCGGAGCTAGAAAATTTGTAGACGTAACATGGGCAAATTGTTCTAGCTGTCAGACTCAATGATTTAACTCTGTTGCAAGACGCGTTAAGCTTTTTTTTTCCTTTTCTAAAATTGTTTTTAGATTTAGCGTTGAGTGTAGTTGTTTAAAGTTTTTTTTTTTTAATTTTTTTTTTTAATATGTTTTAGTAAATCTTCGACAATTGAACGAATTATGAAGAGGATATTGCAGATGGAAATTTAAATTGTCAGGGAAGAACACACTACTTCTTTACACATTCGAAATGCTTCCAAGCCTGTTTGCTTGAATATTGCGGAATTTTGTACGCAGTTCCAAAAAAATTTAACTTGTACCGTCGTTTAACATGCTAATGATTTGAACAACAAATATCCTGTCGATCAAATTGCGAACGAAATTCATCAATAAAAAAGAAAGAAATCTTTAGTCGGCCAACAATCTTTGTTCAAAAGAGAATGAAGAAATGAAACTATGGTGAAGGCTTCTTATGAGCTTTCTTTGTTGTTAGCCCGCTGAAAAAACCATATTCTGATGAAAGGAAATAATAAAAAGTAACCTTTTTAATTTTCGACAAAATATCTGTGATCTTCTAACTGTCAAAAATATGGTTGATAAAATAGCTTTGTCTATAATACGTCATGCTTCTTAATAACGGATACAAAGGGAAAACACTTTAAATTTAAGAATATAAATTTGTTTTTTATCTGCTTATTTTTACAGTAAAACATTTTTAAAAAAAAAAAAAAAAAAAAAAAAAAAAAAAAAAAAAAAAAAAAAAAAAAAAAAAAAAATTGTTTTTTTTTTTTTTTTTTTTTTTTTTTTTCTTAGTTTTGGTTTTTTTTTTTTTTTTTTTTTTTTTTTTTTTTTTTTTTTTTTGTGAACATAACTTTTTTTTTTTTTTTTTTTTTTTTTTTTTTTTTTTTTTTTTTTTTTTTTTTTTTTTTTTTTTTTGTCTGGATTTTGGAGAGAAAAATTAACTCATTTCCCATTCACACACACACACACATGCAGGAATTATCTACCAAAGTTAGTAATGTTCCGAAACTACGATAAATTTAAAAATTTAATATCCATTTTGCAGGATTTTTTCAGTGCCAGGTTTGAGGACTTTAAAGATGATAAAAATTATTGAACTTTTCACTAATCCTTTTTTGATTTCTTTTACTCTGAAAAGCAAATATAAGGAAATTATTTTAGCAGCGTGTGATCCAAATTTCATCAAATTTGTGCCACCAAGCAATTTTGAAAATTTACAGGATTTAGCGGTCAAATATTGTTGTAGGTTTGGATCAACATATGTTTGTGAAGAAATATTTTCTGTGTTTTGAACGTAATTAAATCAAAATATCTCTCAAAATTAACTGATATGCACCTAAAACACCTAATTTTTTTAGCACCTTCAAAAATTAATCCAAATATAGATGATTTAGTAAAAAAACTACAAATTCAAAAGCCACATTAAGAAAGTACTGACTTAATAATCATTTAAAATTAAATGTTTCGAGTTGCTTATTTTTATTTTGTACCTAATCTAACTGATAGATCCTGTAAAAATTTATCAACAATAAAATATAAGTTTCTGCTTTTGTTTTATTTGTTATATCATTTTTTTTTTACATTTACACTGTATAGAACTGGCATTTAAAAATATGTTTTTGGTGAAAATAACCCATAATAGTCCTATAAGTAAAATTTTTTCACTTTTGTATATTTTTTAGTTTGGTGGAAAAGTTGGAAGTGGCACGCGTAATTTTTTTAATCAGATTGTGACACGCTTCCCAACAAGGTTGGCGACCCCTGGTGTAGAAGAAAAAACAAATCGAATTGCATTATAGGAACTTCTCCCACCACCTAATTATAGTATGCATTCTTCTTGCTTTGTTCATGGGGGGAAAAAACTGCAAGAATTTTAAATTTTTTGATGTTATAAATTTTACATTTAGTTAGGGTACTTTGTGCAACACTAAACATTTATATTTAAAAAAATATCTCCGTCAAAAGGTTCGGATTATGAAAATAGATTTATCCAAGATGAGTCGTTCCCAAAGTAGGCCCTATGGAATCCTAGAGGCCCTCGATGTTATGCAGGAGGTCCGTGGAAAATTAGAATTGATATGGGGGTGCGTGATAAAAGTCAGGGCGCCCCCCCCCTCAAGGTTTAATATAAAATTTCAAAAAAATGATCTATTTTTATTTTTATGGAAATTTAAATAAATAACAATAATTCACTTGGATATTCCCGACTGGGTGTTGAATCATTTTGCGCGTGGACTAACTCAGATCCCAAACACAGATGAATCCGTAGTAAAACAGGAGCAACTTTAGGAAATATCCAAAAAAAATGAGGGACAAGTAGACCACCAATTCTAGTTACTAAAACAGTGCCCAATTTTATATCCTGCATTATGGATTATTGTACAGAATATGTTGACTACTTTCCTTTCCTTCAATTTGATACAGCGTAGATTCAGTGCCGTAAAAATTTCATCCAATGAAAAAAGAAACTAACTAAAAATTAGCGCTCGTAAGGATTTGCGGTCGCTACTCACAAACATTGAGACGCACATAAATATACTCATAACATCTCGTCAAGTTCATCCAAGCAATTATTTTTTTAAATTTTATTTTAAACAAAAGTTATAATTTAAATGAATAACTCTTCAAGGTTTTTTTCAATTGTAATTTTTATACTGTGCATTTATGGAAGTTTTTTTACTTAGGGGTTTTTGACAATAAAAAGGGCCCGGGTGCAAGTTTTGATTAGGAAAAGAGGTCCATGAATTAAAAATATTTCGGAGCCACTGACGTAGATGAATGAATTTATGAGATTCTGGAATAGAATTTTGATAATCATAGCTGGTACGTATTGTACCAGTTTTTATATTACTGCGTCAAATATATATATTTCATTGCCAACTCTAGGGGTTGACCTTTACTGAATCCTTTGTTTTGGGAAAATTTGGTTTTCTTGTTAAGTGAGCCAATATAATTGAATGAGAGTTGTCATTTTTAGGCTTTGTGTTTAATACTTTTCTTTAAAAAAGGTCAAAAATAATATTTTGGAATTCGCGTGAATTGAATTTCATGCAAAAGCACACTGTCTTCACCTGTTCTTCTCTCTCATGTATCTGCAATTTTACGATAAATCTCATTACTTATTTCATATCTATATTTGAAAAATTAAAAATTCAGTTTTGTGAGATAAAAGAGGTTAAATAATACTAAAACGAATTAAAAAAAGAGTGTGTACGCACGACAGAAGAGGCAACTTCAAATTTTGTAATGTTATTTCAGTGATTAGTTAGGTAAATAAAAAACAAGAGGATATTAAAATTGTCATATAAAAATTATTCATTCATTATTATTATGTATGGGAGAGAAAACCTGGACATTTGTTTGTGTGTGCATTCACCGTATAAAGAAAGATCATAAATGTGAATACTATTTGATGAAAACATTTCACCATTTACTTATATTTTACAGTTTTTCACTCTAAATCGCTTTTTTAAAAACAAAGAAAAGTATCAGTGGTATGTATCAAAAATTTGTTTTTCTGTACATGCACCTTAAACCTCAAACTGGTCAGTTCTGTCGTAGGCTTATTACATTTAATTATTACTGGCATTTGGTGATTTTAGCAATTTTTTTCGTTTCAATTTCTTTGGATCCTTTAAATGGAAAAGTGCCTTTTTTTAAAAATATTTTATGTGCAAAAAAGAAAAAAAAAAAAAAGTTTTCAAAATTATGAAATTTTTATCAATTTTTTAGAGAAGTTTTTACAATATTCCCTCTCAGCCTAACTTGGCAGCTTTGAGAACCATTTACTTTGAAGAATAATTGTAACTTTTTTTAAAAATTTAAATCTAAAAAAAATCTATAGAAATTTGTAAAAAAACTATAACATTGTAGAAATTGGGATTTTAATAATATATCTCAAGTTAATCATATGTTAAAAGCATTTATTTATGTAACAAAGTTAATTAATACCGTCAATAGAGCAACATCATAAATTCCAAATTTAGCTGAAAACCGATTTTCGAACATTTTGTTGAATAGCCTTACATTGCTACGGAAAATTCCGATCCATTGTTAGGAGCATTACAAAACCGAGCGTAACAATGCTTGGCTTCCTAAAACGCATCATCCAAGTTCACTCTCCAGTAAAACACGTCTAAAGAAGTTATCACTTCAGAAATAAATGTGTTTCACCAAATAAAATTATCAAAATGAAAACAAATCTTATGTTAGTTTCTAAGATATAAATCAGTGCCGAAGCACATATATTAATAAAGAAAATCGAATATTAATATAACATTCAGATTTTACCTTTTGAAAGTAATATATTTTAAAGTAATAATCATTGTGTGACTGAATCGTTTTGCAAAATAAAGTGGGTTCTATTTTTAGTCTCCCATTCTTCGATGCTAAATGGATCCCGCATTTAAATTCTTTATACCTGCCATTGGATATTTTTAAAAATATTTTTTCATAAAATGTTTTGCATTATTATATTCAACTTATCTTGTAGGTACAGGAAAACTTAATTTTAATAAAGCCATATACATTTCACATACAGTTTTATTCATATAAGCTGTCCATTCAAAATGAATGTATTCCTACTTTTCAACTGTCTGAGTCAGGTTAATCAATTAGCTAATCGGATTCGTTTTCAATTATACGGCATATCTTGTTTTTTGATGATGTTTTTTTTTGCTACAATTTTCTGGTTGGATTCAAATTTAGTTTATAGGACAAAAAGTGTGAGGGCTTCAAATTTTGAATGCCCATTTCTATTTTCAAATTCCAGGTTGAAGTTATTGCTCTTCAGAAAATCCAGTCCAAGAATATAAGGATCTTTAATATCTATTATATATGACGTATAGTTATTGTTTATGTTTCCAAACCTTAGAGTGATGTTATCACTCCCATGTACATGAATCTTGTCACCCGTCACTGTTTCCAAGGAAATGCAGGGTGGCATCCTGATAATCTTTACTTTTGAGTTTCGGGCCAAATCTTCTCTTAATATAGACACATTGACTCTAGTATCAACAACCATACAACACAAGATGTTATTAATCTGTCCTGTCACGTAGAGTCCATTGTCGCCATCATTCACTGCAGCATTCTAGAGAATATTATGATGGGGCTTTTCATTATATGGTGACGTCTGCCCCGCGAGATGGCCATATCCTAGTTTCACTGTTTCGAAGAAAAGACGGGGTTCTCTTCCTTCCTTGCTCGGGGACAGCTTGTTCTTAGGGACTCGTTCCACAGCATCCTCAGCGCTTGAAGGTGCATTTCCCTTGGTTCTGACGTTGAACCATTAAAGTTTGGATTTTCCCTCTCTGATTCTCAATGTCTTTTATCCATGAAGATTCAGAGGGCACATCTGCAGTCCCTCTAGCTCCTCGAATGAAATGACAGTCTTTGCGACTGGCTTGAGTGGTGGCCTCCAAGTTTAGACCATATAAATGGGCAGAATTTAGATCTAAAACATTTGCCATTCTTATACCCTCTAGCTTTCTCCATCCTTCAGTCCGTCCACTAAATACTGCAAAGAAATTATTTCTCGCGCATTTGCTGGGTAGTCTGAGAAAGCTAAGTTGGCGAGCCTTTCTATTTCGGAGGCATACTCCTGCAAACTTTCTTCAGTTTTCTGGGTGTCTTGTCTTTATTTGCAGGCGTGCATAGTTTTTAGAGTATTTCTGTCCAAACCGAAGTCCAGAGCATTAAAAAGGGTGTTCAAGTTTAGATGCTCTGTATCGGGAAGAGTGTAATATTTCAGCGGATTCTCCTCTAAAGGATGCTGCTAGCTGACATGATTTAATCCCTTCAGTCCATCCATTAGATTATAAAAATATGGAAAATTGCTACCCCTACAGTTTCACTGAAACTGGTGAGGCAGGCTCAGATACTGGAGAAGCAGGCATATGTGCTGTAAAAACAGACACATGTGTTATAGAAGCAGGCACATGGGCTGGAGAAGCACATGGGCTGGAGAAGCAGGCACATGTGCTGTAGAAGCAGGCACATGGGCTGGAGAAGCAGGCACAGGTACTGGAGAAGCAGGCACAAACTTGATTTCGTTCGTCGTATTCTTTTCAAGATCTTCTACTCTCTGGGGCACTTCTTCAATATGTTCACCAACTTGACATTCGATTTTTTTCTATCCCTCCACCTACTTTGTTCTCTATCTTCTCTTCAACGACTAAGTTCTTTTCTCCCATTTGTCGATTTTCTCTTAAAGTGAGTTTTTCAGGTCTTATTGAAATTTTTGTACGTTTTTCAGACCTTTTCTCCATCCTTTCCTTACTCTTTTCTCGGCCGCTTTTCAAGGCATTGATGCCTTCCAACAGACCTTCAGTTGCTCATCCATCATTCGTTTTATAGACATAAAATCCCACTTCTGACACCAAACAGTTACGTTGATCGGGTTCGAGGATTTTATGCAAATTAGTCACAAGGAACAAGACAGTACTTTAAGAGCGATAACAATTTATTGTCGCAAATCAGATCCTTCAAATACAGGATTCAACAGCAATATTCGCAGAATAAATTTCAGAAGTTCCCCACACCTTCAAAGGCACTCTAATACAATTTGTAGTGTCTAAAATACATGTATGTAAAAGATTATTCACAAGCACTGCTCGTCCTATTCAATAGCCGAGCTAATCGGTAATCATGGTCCTGGCAAGTCTAATAATCGCCAGTCAAAATCAGACTGACACAGCTCGGTGAGCGTCTCTCTTTTTATATCTGTCGGGGATCTTTCGAGAAAGAACCTCTTGCGTCATAGATCGTGATATTAGTGGATTTCCCCACAAATTTCCAGAAGAATCCAGTGGGTCTCGAACTTCCCAAAATGGTTGTCAAAACTAATGTCAACTTAGTTCTATCGCCAAGTTCTCATTGAATCGCCACTATAACGTAAGAGCGGCGTTGCTTGCGAATATATATTACAAATTTAACATACATTAACATAACATAGAGTAATATAAATGCATTACACATCCAAAAATGCAGATTATTTGCACTATTTTACACAAAATTTGTAACAAAATCAATACAAGATTATCGAGAAAAAAAAAAGGATTTAATTTTTGTAATTACAATAGTCATTAGCGATCATAACTTTCAAAGAAATGACATTCAGTTGCAGAAGTAATCATATTAAGTTTTAGACACTCAGTAATTATTTGGAAATCAAGAATGCTACTTTCTGCGCGAGTTATGATACGCATACATAAATCCAAATATCTTAACTTCAAAAAATTTCATCCATTGCTAATAGTCCACACAGGAACTTAAGATAGTGACATTAATGAAAAATCCTATAAAATAATTTCTCAGAATGACTAGCAGTGGGTTACAATCGATATGTCATTGAAGTTGCACCTTGTAGAGGGGCTAATGCGTATTAAATCTGTCGAAGTTCAAAACCTTTTATCACTTCAGTTACTTTGCTTTGTTTATGTCTGGCTTGTTGGGTTCTCTTCATTGCATTTAACCACTTCCCAGTTTTACCCGTACACCGCTCATTCACTTGAAATGATACTTCACTGATTTTCTCGAGAGGAGCTCGGGGAACACTTTTTTCTACTCAAATAATTTGATTTGCCAATTTTTTATGCTCATTTAGCGTGCAATGTTTTTAGGACATGTCTCTAATAGTCGAGTAACTTAAGAATTGCAAATCAATCTATGAACCGGTTTCAAGATTAGTTTTTACTGCATTTCCTTAAGCTAGTAAGGCAGGAAATTACTTTTTATAGATTGCTGTACCGCAAGCAATGAAAAATATTTCTTTTAATTAGGAGCTTAAATATAAATATATGAGTGATTGCGAGAGGCTCAAAATAGAAAATAATTCTAACATGGATTCAGATAGTGAGTCTGAAATTTCTGTAAATGATTCGGAAGTAATGGAAGTTTGTTATTGGTCTTTTTTTGTGGTGTAAAAAAAGAAAGAATAGATCAGGATCTCAAAAATTACCACCTCACCCCCCAAAAAAGAGGCAAGAAAAAAATACAAGAAAGTAACTTTCTATATCTTAGCTACATTATTGTGCAATGATTTCGTTTTATGTCAGAAACTGGGAGAAAATGCTTCACATTTGAATTTTACCTTGATATTATAGATCGCCTTTTCGAAAGATATGGGGCAGTAAATGAGAAAACAAGTAATATAAAAGAAAATTTTGAGTCAGTTCCTATTTTGAATGGATGAATAGGAAGTATCTTATTAACGACTGAAATTTGAACGATATATATATATAATATTTTCAACTATATTTATCGTAATAACGTATTAGTTAGTGATAAATTTAATATTTATTTAAATTTTAATAATCTTATTAAACATTGTATGGAACATGGACACCCTGCTAATTTTATAAAATGTTACATTCCTATATGTTTAGTGTAAGAAATATATAATAAAAATAGAATTTTTAATTAGTTGTACAGTTAATCGATAGATGGCGCCTCATGCTAAGTAAATTAACAATAATATATTTTATTTAAAATTAATTGTATATGTCTGGGTTGTGTACTTTTATTTTCTATAAATTTTAAAACGTAATTTAGAGTTTTTAAATGTATATACAGGGTGGCCATAATTAATCTGCAAGTGTTCAAGGGGTGCCGGAGAAAAACCCACTGGGAATATTCCAGTGAAATTTGGTATCTATACGTTTCAGAACACACGTTAATGAATTACGCAAAGAAAAAAAATCGCCATTTTCACCTTATATATGGCGCTGTACAGTATTTCGCCACTTTCCGGTGGCATATTCAACTTAAAAAAACGATAGACAGAGCATAATGACATTCTAAGAGGCATCTAAACAATATAAACATCTCTCTCTCTCTCTCTTACAGTTTATCAAAATTCCAAACAATTCGCATGAATAATAAAATTTTTACAGTATCATGAAATCAAAAATTAACATAAATTAAAATCAAAATTAAATAATTTTTAAAGACGCTTTGGAAAACAGTTAAACCATTATTTATTCAATGAAATTACCGAATAATGGCTCAATAGGCTAACCACCAGAGGTAACCACATGCTGAAAACGTAAAACAGCATGGTCCACCGTCACATTTAAAATGTCTGCTGTAATACACCTCATGTGTCTCGTTATGCTAGATTTCAGTTCAGCAACAAAAGCATGTCGTTCTCTTTAAACCACATCTTTCAGATGTACCCACAGATAAAAATCACAAGGCTTAAGGTCCGGTGAACGGGATGGGGGGAGGGGCATGCCGTTTCAAAACCTCTGCTTATGACTCGGTCCGCTCCAAAATTTTTTAAGGTAGCAATTTTTTAACAGGTTTAGTGATACGAAGAGGTGCTCCGTCTTGCATAAATACCGTGGATTCTAAGCAATGTCTCTCTTGCAATGTTGGAATCAATTGTTCTCTCAACATTGCACCGTAACACTACAGCATTAGAGACCACTTGGAGTTGGGGTCTCAAAGAGATATTGGCCCACAAGAAAATCACAAGTCATTCCACACCATACAATTACATAATCGGAATGGAAGGTTTTTTTACGTTTAGCGTATTAGTTGCTCGTTCCTCATATCCTGCAGTTATACGTACTTACACTACCTGATAGTGTAAAATGCGCCTTGTCTGTCCACAAGATCCTTTGTATCCAAATGTCATCCTCACTGATTTTCGACAGGACAAAGTTTGCAAAATAAAATTTTAGGATGTCATCATGAAGTTTCCATTCTTAAAGCATTTTAATTTCATACGGATAACGCCGAAAAGTGCGGCACAACACTTTATGCACAGTTGACCAGAGAAGATATAATGTCCAAGCCACACTTATTGCTCTCACTTGTTGCAGCATACTGAATCTTGAACTGCTACTCTTAGTAACAATAGCGTCATCAATTTGTTGCGCCGCTATTCTTATTACGAAAATACGGGTAGCAATAGCGACGCAATTGCTACCTGCAATAGTACCGCATTTGCAACCCAGACTCCCATCAGATTTTACGAGACGCCGCAATCCTATGCCTGGAATAACAACCAATGTATTCTCCTGTTTCTTCAAATTTTTAAATCACATTTTTTTCAATCCATTGATACGTTCATTGGACCTCTTCTTAGTCGTTTCATACGCCAGTATTCTTTCAGAGTAGCTGAATAATTAGTACCATTCAGATAGAGTATTTTCACTAACAATGCACGTTTTTTCTTATTCAGAGTCATGATTGACCATTACTCAATGTGGTCTTGTTTTAATACTGTTTTATGGGCTTAAACTTTGCATGTGTGCGCTCGATAAGCATTGAAACACTCCACAGCAACATCTATCGGGAGAAAATGGTGATTTTTTTTCTTTGCATATTTTTTTTGCGTATTTTCTGAAACGTGTTTATACCAAATTTCACTGGAACATTCTCAGTTATCAAAACATACTAATTTTATGCGTTACTGATATTCACCTTTCTGAAGCCCAGGAAAACGGTTATTGCTGTACTCACGTGGTAAGTCTTTATCTAATTGCTTTAGCTTATATCTTAACAAATTCTAATATATACTATAGGCTGTAATATTGTCATTTTATATTAATAGATTAGGGATTTATTAGTAGTAATAGTTAAACTTCTCTAGATATTACTTACTTTCCCTATGGTCCAGAATATTGGCAAATACAAGTGAAGATTGGCTAGCCGCAAAACTTTGTTTAAACCTGCAATGCCGGTCCCTAAGGCCAGGAGATTGCTATAGTACTACTGTGGCTAATAATTGTTTTTCGTGACTATAGTTATACTCGGTTTATAACAATGTTCTATATATTTTTGAAATATATATATATATAATTATTCATACATACATATATACATAGATAAAGAGAGAGCGAACTAATAGTAGGAATTGAAAAAAGAGCTTGATTTGTCCGCATTTTTGTGAAAATACATACATGATTTTTCTAGTTTGGCTGATAAACAGATTTCGGCGTCAAAATTTGTCCTTGTTTTAACAGTTACATTGTTACAACGATGGATATAAAACTAAATTGGTGTCGAAAATAGATAATTTATTTTAATTAATTAACCGATAATTAATAAACTCATATATGAAAAAAGATATAACATGAATTGTCATCTACAACAAATATTAAGAAAATTATTTGAACTTGGTTGGACTAACAGAAAGAGTGATATTAAAGATTGAATATTTCATACGGAATTTTTCAATCGTTATGTATGGATTTCTTATAATTATGATAAGTAAACCATCTAAACTAAAAAAGTTCATACTTTTCTCTTTTGAAATCAGTGATTTAATAAATTTATAAATACCAAACATATATTTCGTCACGATTCGAATTTTTTTCCTTTCAAAACAATAATATTTTGCCTATTTTATGATTCCTTCTAAAATAAATAAATACCGATGCATTTAAATGAATATGATTTTTAAAAAGTTCATTGATACTCTAGAATCAGTAATTTAAAAAATAAAATGCCGAAACTATCTTTTTTTTAAGATTTAAAAAAAACCTTTTTTTACAAAATAATGATATTTTGCATATTTTATCATTTTTTTCTAAAATGAATCAATATCGGTGTCGAACATTTAAAAAAATCCGTAATTTTACTTCAAAATTTAAAATAGTAGTGAAATTTCGTAATTTGAAAATGTTAAACGAGAAAGCCATGACACGCACTCACGGGCCATGCACTCACATCGTACGCGTCACACCCACACAAAAAATCTGGCATCAAAAAGAAACGAGGAAATTAACATAGGGATTAAGTTATTCCCTTCGGTAAAAGCCCCTGCAACGCCGGGCCATGCAGCTAGTATATATATAAAAATAGAGAGAATATGAGCTAAAAGCAGGAATTAAAAAAGGAAAACCAGGAGTTTTGCTCTGTCCCTTACAATAGGCAGAAAAAAAAACTTTTTAGAGTGATTCCTCCTACCGACAAAAAAATAAAATCAACATGATAATGTTTTGTGTGTTGTTCGAAATGGAGCGATTTTAAAAAACGGGTGAAAAAAAAATTATGATTTTGTTCCGATTGCAATGTTGGACTAAGATTGTTTCCCTGTTTTAAAATTTACCGCAGAAAAATGGAATAAAATTATTTGTAAGTACAATATTATCTTTTTAAAACTAATATACATTTTTATAAAGTGTTCTTTTGACAATTCGCTTAATTCTTCCGAAAAAGCCAACTTTAAGGAAAAATATGTTTTTTCAATGAAAATAAAAATTAGCATAATTCTTTAAAATCAATATTTAAAAAAATTCTGATTAATGATTTCGGTTTATGTAATTGATTTCATTTTAAAAAATATGTTAATTTTTTCACATAATTCGACACAAACAACAAACCTGTGAATGGTTAATCTCTTGACCCGTTGTTTGGAGAATAATTCTTATATATTACTCAAAGGACCCTAAAATTCATGAGATTTTAAAGTTTAAATAATGATAATTCAACTTAGGAGGTATTTTTTTCATCACTTGACCGTGACACCAAAATCATAGGGAGCTTTCTAAACTCTCTTTGAGTTGTTTATGGATGTGTCGCTCAGAAGTAATCCTTCATCTTAATCATGTTATTTAATTATCTTAAAAAATGCACAGAGGTCAACAGAATTCAACTTGATCTAAGGCAGTAAGAAATAATTTCACGAATTTTTTTTTATACATTTAGATATTATATATACCATTGGCAAGGTCGAATCAATAAATTGCTTGATTTAGATAATTTGAGAAACTTTTTTTTTGTTTATTAAACACCACTATTTGTTGCTTACCTTTTTTGATGGCAACTTTTGTTTCTCTAATTTTGGATGGAATTATACCGATCTGGATTATCGTACTTTTTCCTTTGCGCATCGTGCATGTTGAAAAACAGGTATCAAGCAATCCCAGCCTGATAATTTTCTTAAGCAGATTTGGTGTATTCTCCCGTAGCACATTGGGTAATATAACACTTCTATATTCCAGATACCAAAGCGATTCTCAAACGGTAGGGCATAAACCTCTGGAGGGCTGTAGAAACCTAAATATGGTGAGAAGGTATTGAAAATGTCGAAAATAAGATATTCTTTATAAAAAAAATATTAATTATTTTGAAGAAAGCACAATACAAAATATATATACATTCACGAAATAACAAATAAAATACGCATTTACTCCAACATAACATACTTATTCCTGTTGAAAAGAAAAGTAACGTAATATTTGTATATCATACTTCTAAAAATATCTATCACTTATAAAAGTAATATATGCACAGTTTAATTCTTGTTTCGATAATTTTTACGGTTTATAATTTAGGTCGTATTGCAGCCTTAGCATCATAGGACATTATTGTTGCATTTAATACATTTTTATTGTTTGGGAGGAATTGTGATTGAAAATTAAGTCACAATGATTGAAATTTTAAACAGTGGAACTTATTATCCTCTCATCTTCAGAGCTCATCTACTGCCATATTAAGACAGGTTAATACGCAATTGCATTGGAACATGTTTTTTACATTTCATTGACAACCAGCTTGTTGTGGAGATTTCGTCCACCTGTTTAACAGATCCCCTGTTGTGTACATATAACGTCTGATCTATAAATAGAGAGCCATTTCATGCTATGCATTGAATTTATGTTAAATCATTTTAGATTAGGAGGACCATACGTTCTATAATTTTTTCTGTATTGAAGATTAAACAAGATAATATTAATTTTGAAAATACCAAAATTTTAGAGGGTGAATTAAAAATAAATATTTCTTTTTCTCGGTTAATAAAGATTAGGTGTTTTTTTTTTTATGTGTAACATCTTTACACTCGGTTGCTGGATATTTGTTGGAGTGATTTCGTAAAAAGGGACGGGAATGAGTAACAGGAAGTCGGGGGAAGCGCGCGCTGTTTGATTTCACCAATTCAACGCCTTGGGTGTGTCTCTTCGCTAGCCTCGACGCGAGGTCCACAACTGTAGTAGCAATTAAGACGCCCACCTACCGCACATACCAGCAAGTCTTATTAGACTTCATCCGGGATAAACTTGTGATTCTTACGCACAAATGTCAAAGTCTCAGGGCTCGTTGTGTGTGAAATCTGAGGATATATTTATATATGTGTAAACAATATATTAACAATTATATCTCCTGTTAAGCGTCTGGCAAAGCTCATCATTCTTAAAAAAAATAGGAGTATGTAACATGGAATTATTTGAATAAATATTTAAGTGCTTATCATTTTCACACTTTGAGGTTAATTCCTGTCGCTGTCAATATAACATTTTTAATTGTGATTAAAAAATATTTCTCGATTAAAAAAACTAATTAAGGAAACGGGTATTTTTGATTTTCTCTAATATTTCTAATTTTTAAGCATGCGCTTGACGGTGTCTCTTCGCTACCCTCGTCTGGGGGTCCAAATGTAGTAGCAATTAAGACGCCCTCCTACCACACATACCAGCAAGTCTTGTCATTTTGGTAGTCGCATACGTTTCTCCGAATCAAACAGTTAAAAAAATTTAAGATTTCCTGCACTTTGTACTTTTACCGTATACCGAAATTGGTTCTGCTCTTTTAAAAAAAACTATCATTCGCTTCCCATGATTTTGAGAGATGATTTTAACGTTAACTTCAGTTTGACAGAAGCTGAGCCGCTCAGAGCTTTTCTGAAAGATGAACTCAAGCTCGAAATGAACACTAATCGAAATGTTTCGACAACTAGCAGTGGTACTGTTATTGACGCCGTTTTTCAACGATTTTTAAATACTTTGAAATCACAAGTATATGTGTCATACTTTAGTTTTCATAAATCTATTGTCTCCGCTCTTCCCAAAATTGAACAATAATAAATATTTTTAATAAAAAAATGCATTACTCTTTGTATTAATTAAATAAAATTTTTATTAAAGATACAATTATTCGATAGAAAATTATTTCCAGTCATAACTGATTCATTTCTTTCAGGATTAAAGTCACTATTGCGTATTTACCATGATAACAAGTCAGATTTCACACATCATATACGACTACTGTAAGAATCGTTTCTTTTTTTTAATATTACTTCCAAAAACAAACCGTAGCTTTTATTTTAAATATTGTTTCAGAAGGATTACATACAGAAATATCTTATTTCCTTTAAATCAATTGTATATCTGGCGTATTGGTCTTGAAAAAATAGAACAATAAGAATTCCGTAATTGTGAAGTTGAATTCTCATTATACAAATAAAAATTTCAAACTTAATAACTTAAAATATCTGCACACCACAAAAATTACAACGAATTAAAAACCTGTATAATTAACTATTTTATTACTTAAAAAATAATGTCTTCAAATGTTTTTCATTACTAAATTAAACATTACTTTTTAGTTCTGTGAATTCATAATTCCTAAAATTTCGCTCATTATACATTTTACACGACAAGCCAGTTTTTATTCAAATGCGTCGTATATAAATGTCTCATTGTCAAATCCATACATTTGCCGCGAAGTTCGTATTCCTGTATGGGAAAGATGTTCCTTTTTAAGTAAAGGACCATTAAAATGGAATGAAAGTCTCTCTTTTTATTTACAGCGACGTGTTTGAATGGGTTTTAAGTATTTCTTGCAGGATTGGAAATAGCAAATTAGATATAAAAAAAAAGCATTTCTTCAGATTTTCTTTTATTATGTATTTAAAATTTAATCTTTTACTTACAAAGGTAAGATTTAGAGAGACAGGGAAATTTTTTTATGCACTCATTCTTTTAAATTCTGGATTAAAATTACTGAACTTTAGAAAATTTGAATCTTTAGAGCTAGCTATTTGAAGTGGTACTTTAAGGTACGGTCAGTCCACAAAGGTCTCAAATATTCTGATAATACAAAAAGACAAAATAATTTTTTTAACGCAGTTTTAAATTTAAAATTGCTAAATAGCCAGAGAACTTTAATATTTTACAACACAAAATATTTCTTTTTAAATATGTATAAATTTCTAAAATTTATTTACTTTTTTTACACATAAACTTATTTTGATGATATTGAATGAAACTATTTTTTACCATTAATACCCAGAAATTCATCACGCATTGTGAATTTTGAGTGAGGTTTCGATTGAAAGCATTTTAAAGCACTGCATCCGTTGGTAAGAAATGCTGTGTTTTGTTAAAATGAACTACTGCTCCATGAGAGTTTCTTCTAATGATTGTCATCCTAAGAATCTAACGAAAATTCCAGCAGATATTTTGCTGGGATATCTTCATTTAAAAAATCATCTGTTAGTACGTCATTGACTTTAGAAAGTAGGTTCTGTAATAAACACAATGCCTCTAGAAGACATTGTTTCTTTTTTCGAGACATTCTATAAAAATGAAAAACAAACAATTGCCACTTGAAAAATTCCTATTATTGTTATACATCAGTCACTCATAAAGAAATTAAATTAGTTGTATGCTTTTGAAATAAGAATAGATATTTTTTTCAGCTGTGTGGCAATAAAACAAAATCAGATTCAAATTTCAAAATTTTTTGAAAACGTTAAAACAAAACAAAAAAAGGCTAAATAAATAAGTTAAGCTAAAAGAAATGCGAAGAATGAACAAGTCTATTGCACTATAGTTATGACTGTACAACACAAAAAACAACAATAAGCCACATGGATATAAAAAGCAAACAAAGTTTTGCTCCAACACCCAGTGTGGTGAAGGTAGTATAATAGTACCAGTAAGTTATTTTTTTTTTTGACTGTAGATTTAATTATACACTTTTTTTAAAGATAAAATAATTTTCTAAGGACCTCCTTCAGATGGAGGAACGCCTGATTACATTCCCGAAATATTTCAATCACACGATCACGCTAAGTTAATCATTAGCATATAAAAAATAGGAAGCATATATTAAATACTTTTCGGCAAAAAAAAAAAAAAATGACAACCTTCGCTCTCCCATCAAATTGTCCGCTGTAAACGCAACATCTGCTATAAGAGTATTTGCCTTCAACTCTAAAAAACTTGTCATAGAACCCGTACTGCCATAATCTCAAAAAGTGTATTTAAAAAATTTCCATTTAGTTTCATCAGTGTATTTGTAAAAATGTTTCATGTAACTTTAAAGTAAGTGCTTCTTGCAAGTACCATCGGTATATAAACTTTTAAAATTGAGTTAAATCTTCTTAACGCTGTGGATCAGTGTTTTATTATTATTAACTATTAGCCGCAGTGTCGCTGTTAAAATCCGGGTTCTTCTAAAGACACTCAGTGCAGGGGTAAATTTCTTTCTTTTGTTGAGGTGTGGTTGTTATTGAGATATTGGCGGTATTCAGGTGTCATCCTGGTCACAGGATTCGAGATCAAACAACAATATAGACGAGGTATCATGAGAAGTTAAATATAAAACTCTGTCATTCTCCTCTTAATGTGTACATGTTATGATCATTTGCGAAATTTCCTGCTTAAAATATGGATAAATAATGTAAAAGGAATTTGATACAAATAAAAAAGAATTCAGAGTAAGTTTTAAATTAATTAAGGAAACAGAAATTAAATTTAAGATATATATATAGTTTAACAACTTTCCTGTTTTTAACGAACACCTCTCAGGAACTTGAAATGACACTTCCTTGATTTGCCTGAGCTGCTGTGGGCAACACTTTTTTCCACTCCAATCCTCTGATTTGTCTGATCTATATTTTAATCGTTTAGTGTACAATGGAACTAACAGATGTTTCTAAATTACGAGTTAAGTTCGGATTACAAAAAAAAAAAAATATTTAAACTGGTTTCAAGGTTAGTTTTTGCTGCATATTTTTAAAATAGAAAAAGCGGGAATTTTTTTTACTAGATCGGTGTACTAAACTACAACACATCGTTTTGTTATCGGACTTCTCTTGTGGTGCAATTGAAT
>BMAO01021198.1:0-58324 GCA_019973975.1 Trichonephila clavata | reverse complement strand
ATAAATCTCACTTACGAATCACCGCAACAGTTCTTCGGCTCCTTCTATCTAACATTTACAGAACCTTGTCAAATTAATTTAAATAGCGAAGTTTCTTCTTGAGGGATAGCTGTGAATTAAAGTGAAAGCTAGCCCCAAGATTTCCCCAAGACGATTAGTGATAAGGTCGCGTATAGATCCGTCACAAATTAAAAGTTGTGGAAGCAAACAAAAAAATAATAATATCACGCTAAGTGCTGAATTAAGAATGAAAAACAACATAAAAAACAATAATGAGATTTTTCTTAAGTGTACGAAGACATTTTTAACGTAATTTTCTTAGTAGTTTTTGATTATTAATTTTTAAAAATAATAATTATAGTATGTTATAAAAACTGATTACGTTTTTTAAAAAAGAACAAGTTTCAGGTATTATAATAAAATTACAATTTTGTTATGTTAGCGTTTATTAGTCAAAAACTTTAAATTTTATAAAAAAATTGCAAGTGTACGAACACTTTTTTGAACGCCCCTATATATACATATAGAAATATTGTATAGTACATTTAATTGGTAATTTTTTACATGCAGAAAAAAACCTTAACATGAGTATTAACACATAATGTATTACTTTAATTTAAAAAAGTGCCAAGTTTGCAAATCTTACTCCATCTCTTACCTCTCTTATCCAAATCTTACCCTCCCATCTCTTTGAGGGCTAAGAAGAAATCTTCGAAATATAATATAATATGATCTAAAGCACATATTTTGATTTATCATGTTTCAAAAACAGAAAAACATTTGTTTTCTTGTGTTTTTTGCACTTTATTGATCGCAAAATTACCAGGAATTTGGTAGAATATGACTAGAGAGAAATTATTGGTGATACAAAGTAAAAACATTAAACTCCTAATACCGTGTACATTCTGTAGCTCTTCCGAATACTGAAAGAAACAAAATTTCTTAGTGCAGAGTTTTTGGAAATCAATTTTAGTCTCCTTTATTAGAATTAATGTCAAGAATTTGGGAACAGAGATTTTTGTGGTGTATTCAAAATATACCAAATCATAATTTTTCATCCTCCTTTCTTGATATTTTGTAAGAGGTACTTAAATAGTTGTTTTGATCACTCTGATGTAGAAAAGTGCAAATTTTTTTATTTGTAGAAGCTGAAGGAGTGATTTATCACATGTGATACATCAGGTACAAGACATTACAATCAGAATTTTTTTCAGTATTAAGCAAGACTGAAGTAATTAATTTAATATTAGTTTTTAATCACACAATACATACAATTCATAAATTCAACATGAAAATTAAGTTTTACTGGCGTTTTAGGTACATATTAGGCACATACATTATAACAATAACATTATTTTTTATTTTCGTGAAATTCCTTGAAACCATTTCTATTAGTTGTAAAGCTTAGAAAACCCTTGCAGTCTGTAAATTGTACACTTGTTAAGGTCGAGCACTTCTCATTCCTCGAATTGAACTCAAATCAGAATCATCGCGATTTATCAGCTCTAAAATTTCATCTAGTGACAAATATTTCATTAAAAAAATACTTATTAAATAAAAAATTATCAGAAAAAAATGGGTAAAAATGAAAAGCAAACACCTCAACTAAAGTTTTTCACTCAACAAATAATTCTATAAATTTTCAAATCCCCTTAAAATATAACTAAAGATTAAAACAAAATTGTGTCTTAAAAAAGTATGTTCATAAGTTATTGGGTTCCATTGTATCACAAGTGATACAAAAAAAAAAAATCACAAGTCATTGCGTTTTAATATTTCGCTAAAAATGTCTTTTTTTTGCTGTTAACTAGTAAAGTAAACATATACAAAGAAAAAGTATTTTAATAAGAAAAAAATACATACTTCGATCACGAGCACACATCTGATACTGATTCAGAGATACTACAAAAAATCGCTATCATGGACAGGTACTGCAATATGTTGACTAAAGTAGGAAATTACATGAGGTATTTCACTTTGTTTTTGCTGTTAAGCCTTCACAAAAAATTATGAAACTTTTGTATCACATGTGATACAAGAGAACCGAGGAGGATAAAGACGTGCATGAACATGTTTTGCTTGCAGAAACTCTAAGTTGGTAATAGACTGTAAATAAAAAAGAAAGTTTTTATAAATGAAATTCGTCAAATTTTTCTATTTGGACAAAACAAAAGGAACGCTTAAGCGATATTGTTGAACGAAGTGTATAAATGTAAGCGAGATTCTCAAGAACTTGAAGAAACATAAACAAAAAAAGAAAACCGGAAAAAAGACCACATTTCTCAATCCAACGAAAATATGTAAACTGCAACGGTCTAGATTTTAAAAACAATGTTCCAGGGCTGTAACTGATAAAACGAGAAGGGCAGGGAAAGTATGAAACAGACGTTTTGAAGGGCAGCGCTTCTCAAACTATGGGGCGTGAGAAATCTACGAGGGGGGTGCAAGCATATTGAAAAACCTATAACAAAAGATGATCAAAAAATTATTAATTTACTGAAAGTAAACAAAAATTACACTCTGACATAATAAAAAATAAAATACACATTTACACTGACATAATAAACTTATAAATGTGTATCATACTACACAATGTTTTTATAAATAATATATAACAATTCTAAGTTAAGAACAAGTTTAATAAACACCAGCACCAGTGGGGTTGCTATATATAAAATTAACACTTATCTTGATAATTAGTACGATATATAATTCATTCTTTAACTGCCGACTAAAAGTCACGCAATTCGCTTCCCAACGCCAATCGTTTTCCACGTAGGCGCGCGTATGTGTTGTACTGGAGGGAGGAAGAGAAAAAGGAATAAATAAGCAAATAATCTGAAATAAGTAAATCCTTCTCAAGCATTGCCATGGTCCTTTTATTGCATTCCAAAGCCTTCGGAATAGTTTTATAAATAGCAGTAGACAGAAAGAATCGTACTTTAAAAAGACGTATATATACGTCCGGTGAAATAAACACTTTGGCTTAGTGAGACATTTATATATACTGGTGTCACTTAAGAGGTTTAAGTCGTATTGTAGCTTTAGCATCTATGCATAGTACTATTGAGTTTAATACTGAGTTATAGAGGGGGAGGGGTGTTGCGCGATGAAAATGATGATTAAATATTAGGTGGCAAATATTGTAACTTTGAGAAGCACTGAATTATAGACATAGTTTTAAAAAATGTACACAAATTATAAATTTCAAATAAGGTAACACAAACAATTAAGCATTAAGAGTCATGCATAATTACCCTAGATATAAATTGGTATAATTCCAAAGACATAACTATCATTACGTAAAAATAATGTTTCTTACATTAACGAAAATCACAATTTCCAAGTCGTCTGTTCGCTCAAGTCGGGATTCCAAATCTCTTCTTCCATTATCGAACAAAGATCCATGTTCCCTGTCATTCTCCTATTCCTGACAGTCCAGCATTTAAAAAGGTTTCTACTATAAAGGGAGCTGACAACGAGAATGAGGCTACTAAGGGATGGTTTCATGAAAGAATGCAAATTGCCATTCTTTCGAAGAAAACTTCGAACACTTGCAATTAGAACAGCCCTCATAATCGCGAAAAGTCGTCTGCAGCTGGCTGAGGCGAAACGGTCTTTTTCCTTTCTCGGTTGGAATATATCAAACATGTAAATGAGGAGGAGCTCGCTTTGGATTAAAAAAAAGAACACTTGTAAAATGGAATGATGATTTTCGTACAAGGGAATTAAAAAGAAAGGAGAGGTTTTGACAAATCGGCTGATAAAGAAGTGGGAAAAGATGAATGAGGATTTTTTTTTTGTATTTTTCTTTATGAATGAATTCACAATGATTTTATATCCCTTAATATTGTATACTTTACTTTAGTAAACTTGTATTATATTTGATATTTAGATATAGTTACAAATTAGAGGTATTTAGTGCTTATGATTTTATCTTAAAATATTGTAAGTAATTTTAATCCGCATGTTTCACCTTTTGTCAGGCGCAGCTGTCCTGAGAGGCCTGCGAAATAGTTTTTTATAAGTCCCTCCTACACCTGTTGACTTAGCGGGATTCCCATCCCCGAACTTCCCGATCCTCACCCGGCTTGCACAGACCCTCCCCCCTGCCTTGTGAAGCCAAATGTGTCCGAATGTGTTATAATTTAGAAGATGAGATTTTATAAATATAATAACTGCAACCATTCATTCTACATAATATGTCTGTTCTGTTATATATCCTAATGTATTCCTTAAGACTTCTTGAGGCCCTGGGCCCCAACTCAAAAGTAGGTTCTGGACCCTGCACTTATGTAGGCCCCTCCTATGACCCTTAAAAGTAAACAGTACACAGCATACGCTGTCAAATACTCGTACAAACAATAACCCGAAACAAATAAATGTGCATGACTTACAATCGCACAAACCGTCTCGACCAACTGCCATGAGTAATGATAGTGTATGGTGGTAGGCCTAGGTCTGTACGTAGACGGCGATCATCACAGTATCCAGTCAACATATCCTAAATTTCTAGTTTTTTTGGAGAAAACAACAGGAAATAACATTTGATTTTTGAAATTATTCGAATTATGATCTTCTTAAGGCTAAGCGAGAACGAGACGAGACTATTTTTTGTTCTGGCCTCTTTGACTGCGTCTGATTGGGTTACATCGATAACTAATTGCATTTGTTCTGTCTTTAGATCCATATTTCTATCTAAATGGCTAAAAACCTTGTTTGATCTCTCCAACAACTCAATACAAACACAAGAGATAGTTCAGCTTCAACAATAGTAACAGTGTTCATACTTACCAAAGAAGGGGTAAAAGTGATTCTGGTTTCTTCACTTCGTAAAACTGATGCCTACTGGAGAGTAGAAGAAGCCAGAAATAAGTACGTTTTACAATAGCACTAAAGCTGTGTCAACTCCAGCTTTTACCACTAAAAAGAAAAACTTTCCACAATAATTTGTCTCATCAAATTGTGATTGGAAAATAGCACGGTGAAGTCTGAATATTTGTGGAACGGCAACTCACAGCTGCATTTCCGCTTGAAAAGGCTTTTACGCCAAAAAGGAATGTGAAATTTCTCCAACCCCATCTCCCCAAACGATGCAAGTGTGGGATGTGCGTGGCTGAATCAGGATTTAGGAGGATGACAAACTACGAATGTAAAAATTATCGTGAACCAGTATGCCTAAGCCACATAAATCCGCGGTGTCAGACCTGATAATTCAACTTCTTCTTTGGCAGACTCAACATAGGATTCAGCTCACGACTGCGAGGAACAAGGAACATCTGAAAACTCTTTATACTACTTGTGTTTCCAGTTGTTGTTTTTTCCATTATACTTTATTAATTCAATTTTCATTTTTATTTTGTGTCAAATTAGCAATTTTGGTTGTTTTAGTATCAGCTTTATTTTTTTTCATTCAATTGGTTATTTTCATACAATTTGTTGTATTTGCTTTCCTTAAACCTTTTCAAGGCGGACCCTACTGTTTTGAATTAATATTGATTAGAGCAGGGTTGACGAACCTGCGGCCCACGTGCCACAATACGTCACGGTGGAGTTGTAACAGACGCACGAGAAGACTTACTGAAAATTATAAAAGTTTTCAAAAGATTAACCATTTTTATTAGAAATTGAAAGTTTATAACCATTTTTCAAAAACAAAAATTTTGAAAAGAAAAATAACTATTTTTTTTCAAAAGTGGGGTTGTTTCAGATAAAAAATCTCAAAAATTTGTATCAAAATACATTAGTGAATAAGGGTTTTTTCTGCTACCTCTATAATAAAATAAATATCACTTAAAACTAGCCGATGTGCATCTGTAATAATCTGATTTTGTTAGTGTCTGCAAGAGCTAATCCTATTATAGATGACTTGTTAAAAAAAGGTAGTAATTTTTTCAAAAGCCACATTCAGTATGTACTGAGCGTTTAATAAATTTGAATTGAATAATTCAAGTTGTGGTATGCGCGCATTTTTATTTCATAGCTAACTTAATTGTTTGTACAATGTTTATTAAGAATAAAACCTAAGTTTGTGTACTTCGTCTTGTTTATTATATTATTTTTAAATTTTGGCTCCATAGACTTGCATTAAAAAATGTGCTATCTGCTTAAAAATCCCATAATAATCCTATAAATTCATTTTTTAAAACTTTTCACACATTCTTTCACTTTCACCTTATATGTTTGTTGGAAAAGTTGGAAGTAGCACACATGGCTATTTTTTATCAAATAGTGGCACTCTTCTCAAAAAGGTTGTTTACTCCTGGATTACTCCAGCTTAGATACTGTCCACATCCCTTGACCATGGTTTGAAATTGCAAAGTCCATCCCCAATAACACTCGTGTAAATTTGTATTGCAATGTGAATATCTCGCTTACTCACTCACTCGAGATTATTTGCTCTTTTGAAATGAAATATAAAAAGACTCTTACTTTCAGAACCTTTGCACTTTCTCTACTTTCAAAGTTTTTAAAATTAATTTTTCCAGTTTTTGGGGTGACCGTGGTAACCTAGGGGTCAAGGAAACGGACTACTGGCCGGAGTCTCATGAATTCGTACCTAGTACCGCTGAAGACCCGCAGTACAGAGAGGGCCGATGCACGTTAAATATGTCCTAGTCACTTAACATTTTTCAAAATTACGAGGTCCGTTGCCAAACACCCTCGTGTAGCTTAGTAGTGCGACGTGTATATATATATAAATATTCACTCACTCCGTTTCTTTTGGAGTGACCAAGTTAGTCAAATGGTCAATGTGCCTCGCGGGATCGTGTTCAAATACAACTAAATTCTCATCATGCCCGTTATAACAGTAGAGATTCAAAGTCCTTACTTTGACATATCATCTAACTTTATGCAGCATGGTACCTGCTCAGATTTCATTCTTTTCACTTAAAAGAGGTTCAGATTTGCATGGTTTATTACCGATATCTTTTGTGTTACTTTACAGTGTGTGACATTTACAGAACTACCAGTCATTCTAAATATTGATGTGGTTCGAACTTTATTTCGATACTATTGCAGTGTTTCTCAAGCTTTCAATATTTGCGACCCAATATTAAATCAAAATTTTCATCACGCCCCCTTTCATACAATAACACAATAAATTGAATTCAATAAAACTATACTTCGACGCTAAAGCTACAATATGACTTTAACCTCTTAAGTGTTGCCGGTGTATGCAAACGTTACGCTTACCCCAGGCATTAATTTCCCCAGGGACGTATATATACGTCTTTCCGAAGTACGATCTTTTATGTGCACTGTCATCCATAAAATTATTCCGAAGGCTTTGGAATTTAATAATATGACCTTGACAGTGTATGCGAAGGATTTATTTATTTCAAAGAATTTGATTATTTATTCCTCCCCCCCCCCAGTATATGACACACGCTTAACTACGGATGTCATATATATTGGGGGTCATGTATTTGCCACACAAAATGGTAGCATTGGGGAGCAAATCGCATAACTTTTTATCTGCAGTTAAGGGATTAGCTATAAACCGTACAAATTATCAAGATAAGTGTTAATTTTTTTGTATAATTTTATACATGACAGGCCCATGGGTTCACTGACAATTATTAAACTTGTTCTAATAGTATTGTTAAATTAATTATGAAATACATTGCATACAGTGCTGATGTATTTATAAATTTATTATATCAGCTTAAATGCGTATTTTATTTGTTTTATTATGTCAGAATGTATTCTGTTTGTTTACTTTGAGTAAAGTACTGATTCTTTAAAATAATCTTTTGTTTATGACTTTTAAATATGCTCGCACCCCCCACCTCTTAGAGTTATCTCAACAGGGGGGAGGGTGCACCTCAAAGTTGGAGAAACGCTGTTCCATTGCACATAAGTTTCCTCAAATAAATATTGATAATGTTTTCTACTTGAAATTAAAGCTTTTAAATGTACTCATATATGTTTATGGAAAGTAATCTAGTAAAACTGGTTAGTATTTAAAGTAATAAGTGATAAATATGGTTTTAAAACTTTGCGTCCTTTCCTACTTTTTTCAAGGTAATGTTTTATATAAAAAATCTTTTTATTGTAAACTTGATTAATTATAGTTTTAATATATATAATACAAGTACATTTTTAGGCACGCTAAAGCATTTGTGATAATATTAATAATTTCACGTGCGTATAATTATTTTTATCCAATATTGGATGCATAGATTAAACAGGGTCGGATATGATATTTCTAAAATTATAATGTTTAAAATTCAAAAATGAAAGAAATTAATTTTTTTAAAGCATTCCTTGCAATATTACCGATATTTTAAAATATAGGGATTAAGATTTTTCAATATTATTTATACTTGCTGTTTCTTACATTTCACTATATTTTATAATTATATATACGGATGGTACTCTCTAAATATCATGTATGTTGAAAGACCATTGTGTAGAATAACAGAATATATACATCCCGTGGCATTGCAAGTAAATGTTTTTAATCGACACTTTGAACAGTAAATGCAAGAGTGGAGGGGTCTGAAACAAAATGAATTACAAACAATTTCTCGATTATTTTTTCTTTTTTAAAATGATATTTCAAAACAGTATGCAGAGTCTTAGAATTTGGAGTTGTCAAAAGTTTTCCAGAATTTATTCATAGAAATACCAGACATTTGACCACTAATCCATTAATCTCGATCTACCTTCCTAATACTTTAGAGCAATAGTTTAAAAGACAATAATGCAGTGAATTCGTCGATATTGTCCTTACACATGGATTTTCCACAGTCACAAAGAGTACAGGCGGAAGTTTCTTTTAGACGAATTTTAAAAGGTTGGGCATTCAAACAATCAAGCCTTGTCCAGAAGACGAAATAACGCAATGGATATAAAACCAGAAAAATCTGGAAAAACTGGCTTTGAACTAGTGAGATATTTCCAGGCCTTCCCCTTATCTTCATTTTATACGTAGGCGGCAAACGTCCTCTTAAATTCTAATTTATTTAGGAGTTTTGCAGAATTAAAAACTATATGGTTATTAGTGGTTTGTAGAATAGTCGTGTTCCCTTTTTTTTTGCCAGGAAATCGGCTCTTTCATTTCCCTTGATGCCACAATGAGCAGGAATCCACTGTAAGACAATTGAGTCTGCAAGGGTGTTGGGAATCTTTCTACATTCAAAATTCCTTAGGAAGTGCACACTTTATTGTTAGAGATAGACAGTAACATGGCTTTGTTATCAGACAAAATAGAAGCCCAAGAAAAATAAATCTTCCAAGCGCTTGATTGATTCAAAGCAATAAAAATAGCGTTAATTTCATCATCAAAATTAGTAGCATCTCTTCCCACTACCTTATAGAATGCAAAAGGGTTGCAATAAACTCCTGCACCAGCTCCAATACTTCAATCAATCATAGATCCATTGGTATAAATGTAGGTCCAGAGGTTACTGGGACATCTTATCTCAACAGTTTCGTAAAAAATGGCTCTGATCTGAGAGGGCATCTCACTCTTATCACTTTTTTAGTCAAGTTTAAGATATACATGGAAGTCACCGTATTCAAGAGGACACAAAGGCACAGTTATCGCATTTTTTGGAGATAGATGGAATAGTTTGATACAACTATTTTCCCCCCCATTCTCAATTCTGGTTATAAACGAAACACTTAAGCAACGAAACTATTTTTATTCAGCTATCTGTAAAATGCATAAAACTTCAGTCCAAACACTTTTTCCATCAGACATTCAAAAAATCCTCTAGCAAGCTAGGTATTTAAACACAACTTTCTCACAAATTCTTAATGCATCAGGAATATACGAGAGGGTATACTAAGAGAATTCAAACTAATTATCTGGTGGGCAGAGCTTTTGTAGTTCTGCGTTTAGTCTCTAGGGGCTCATAGTCCTAGCATTTCTGAGTCTGTACCCCGATTACCATCGCTGTAGGAGGCTAGTTTCTCCAGACTATATGTGTTTCCAGACAATTTTTTGTGATATTTGTTTTTCTAATGGCTGACTTTCGTGAACAGAGTACGGCGGTGAATTTCTTATTTTTGCTCGGGAAAAGTGAAACAGTATTTTTTGAAATGTTAAAAACGGAGAACTAGGACTATGCTATTACAAAAAAACAAGTGTTTGTGTGGTTTTCCCATTTCATAAATGGTTTAATATAAATTGATGACAAACTTTGTTCTGGTCATCCAACCTTGGGCCAGACACATGAAAAATTCGTAAAAATATCAAACATAACTTTATCCTTGGAAGTTTTGAAACGACTGCTTAGCAGTTTTGCGGTGGAAGCGATCGACTGGTTTTTCCATCATGACGATGTCCCTCTTCGAATCCAGGCTGATAAAGATATGCCGTGTTAAAAGTTAAGTGCACGTTAATATGCTGGTGTTCAGTTTACTTTTTTTGCGATGTTGTGGAAGTTTTGGAGGATGGTCTTCACATGACTGAACTGAGGTTCAAAATTAAAATTTTTATCGTCAATAGCTCTCCTGCAACTTCTAAATGCGACGTAAATAAATCAAGTTAAATTCAATAGACTTTGGTCTGCCGAGGAATGCAGTGTTAACCAACTAGTCTACAAATTAGGTGAAGAGAAAATATTTATAGTTGCATTTCAGTGTATAAATATATTCTCCTGTTGGTTTGCCTAGAATATATACTTCGAAAGAATCACTTGGCGTTTTCCCATCGTACGAATGTATTTATTTATTTTTGACCACGTGGATTACCCCAGTAGACCTCTAGAATTTCGCAACAGCAAAATCCTTTTAGATGTTCTCTCTCTTAATGCTCTGAATCAAAAGACCCACGTTTCCATCGATTTTGGAGGAGGGAATTTAAGGGATTTACGGGGGGATGTTGAAAAGCTTTAAGCGATATTGGTGGTAAAACGCTTTAAGCGACATGAGTTAAAAGCTTCATGAATATCGTCTTCGAGCAGATGAATGTACATGCACCAATTTTTTCTAGGAGGGTAACTTTGGGGGCGGGGCGTATAGGAAGTGTTCCCCTTTTTGATATGAGTAACCTGTTTGATGATATTCGAGTCTAAGGGGTGGTATAGATTTTTCATCCGCAGGTGTAATAGTTTCTATGAAGGAACAAAGGGGTGCGGGAAGCGGTATTGGAAATCAACTCTGATAACTTTTTCAGGCAAGAATAAATTTCGAATATGAATTTGATGGAGAAAGGATTTTTTAAACATTAGCATGAAAACAATTTCTGAACAATGCTTTAGACATTATTTTACAGATAGAATAGAGCGTAACAAAGAAGTAAATGAATTGATAGTAATGAAATTAATTAGATAAAAAAATATTGTATATCGACTTACAACAAAATTTTGAAGCTAAAATAGAATTTTTAGTCCCTGTCGTAAATAATGAAATATACATTTTTTGAAAAATTAAAATTTAAAGAACCATTTTTAGTATCATACGCATTACAAAGACAGCTACATAAATTATTACAATGATTCGGTTTACTTAAGCTGTTTATCCTCAAAATAATGAAAAAAATTCACCCAGAGATATCTCAATTATTTCTTAATTATAAGTAATTAATAAAACTTCACAATATCCCTATATATATATCAAATTCATGTTTGAATGAAAATGTTTTTGTAAGTTCTTTGCCCAGGTAAATCACAATCATCTAATATACTCATATTAAATTGTTAAATTTTCTTTATACAATTATCTCCTTGTTTGTAAATGTTACCTTTTTAAATGAGTTTTCACCATCTATTAAAATATCGAATGGGAGAGAATTTTTCTTAAGTGGAATTTTGATTCTTCAAATTTTCAGTGCATGAATGGCTGCTGTAGAAGACTAATCACTGTTTCGAACACGTGGTCAGGTTTGTCGAGTCGTGGCCTAGTGACTTAATCGAACCTCCTTGTGGCGTGAGTGAGTGAGTGAATAAACATTTACGTCGCACTGTTCAGCAACACGAGGGCTTTTGGTGACGTACCTAGTAATTTTGAACCATGGTCAAGTGATGAGGACAACGCCTGACCTGGCATTCCTCTATCCTAACTACCGTAATATAAAAAAGGAGGGGAGTTGAGATCTCGACAGATTTAATGTGCATCGCTCCCCGGCATGGCGGGTATTCAGCGGCTCCAGGTTTGAACTCATGACACGCTGGCCACGAGTCCGTTAATTTGGCCACTATAGGCTACCGCGGCCACTAAACTTTCTAGTGGCACTGAAGACTTACTATTTAACTCTCTTGCTGCGCGTCCCTCGATTTCCACGGGTATGCACTTAATCCGACTATTCAGCTGTGCAACCCGTGATGTTCCAGTTCATATTTTCATTTATGCTTTTGTGCATATTCTAAATAGCTAATTATATATTTTAAAATAAAAGCTCTTTTGTACAAATTGTTAGTATATTTTAATTATAAAATGAAGATTTTATATGTGTATTTGAGATACGTAATGTAACAATACGAAATTGTTGAACATACTTTGATAAAATAACTACGTAGCAAGAGGTTTAAAGAGCCTGGTGTCACGACTCACTGTCCACCAGTTGGCGTGGCATGGAATTTAAGAGAGAGCGGTCATTGAGAGTCGTCCTCGGAACATGATCGAGGCTCATCACCAACAGCCCGCATATTTCTTCAGTCTGACGTAAATTATTCATCAAATTAAAGCAAATACATTATAGTGGCTATAATATATTATTTTATCAATAAAATAATGTAAGGTAGTTGTAGTATTTCAAAATGCATTGATAATGAATCTTCATTAAAAGTCTCCGTGATTTTCTTCATATTCAATCAATATCGGTACTTATCTTATAAGCTCCGAGTAAACTAAATTACGATGTAAATGCAAAAAATAATCAAATTAATTATCCTTCTCAAAACGCATTAGGCAATAAAGAACTGTTTTCAAGGAACTTTTACAAAATATAGTCCTTAAAAATTTTCTCAAGATATATACAGATACTAAGCATTGCAGAGTGAAATTAATGGAATTTAAGCTAAGCAAAACATTCGATACATAACTATATTTACGTACAGCAAGCTTTGTAATACTAAAATAAAAGGAACTTTTGTGAAAATATTTGTGTCTCTCTTTACATAAAAAATTTTTTGTAATGATTTAGTAAATTTATTATGTACTATCGCGCTCGCGCAAGTTTCAATTTTTAAGACAACTCGCCAAATTGGCAACCCCGATTTCGCGTGTGTCGTACGCACTGAATCGGCATCCATGTGCTTTCTTTCATACAATGTCACCAATACGTTTGCGATAGTACATTAATTAGATTGTAAGTTCTTGCCAAGTGGAATCGTTGCCTGAGAAAAAATGCGTTATCTCATATGAAAACTTTTCCAATCAACGGAATGAAATACTTAAGTTTTTTCAGTAATATACAAAAGCTACAGATTTATCAAAATCTGAGGACTTTATCAATGATGTGGTGAACAATGCATCTTCAATGATGGATTTAACTAAAAAGGAGTGCCAAGAGCGAATTTTGCTAAAAAATAAATAAATAGAACTACATAATACATGTAAATTACAGTTTTACATTTTGGGCAATGAGTTCGAATAACTGTATAATTTCTACAATGGTGTTGGGGAGTTCTAACGTTAAGCGAATCCCCCCCCCCGTAGTAAATTACAAAGGATTTTACCGTGAGTCATAAAAATCAAGTTTAATGAATTAATCAAAAAATAAATAAAAAATCTCTAAATCACACAAATTTTCTTGCATAAAAAGAATTAAATATTCATTTTTTTAAATTCGAATAAAACATTTAATTTTTTTTTATTCTGTTAATCAGCACTTCTTCGAAAGAGCACGCAATAAAAAGTAATGTGTTGGACTTTATATAATGTATAAATCTCCAGAAACAAAACTTAACTGATTGAAATACTAATCCTTTTTCACACAGTTAATCTCATGATGTACTTTCCTTTTAATACTTCGAAACGCTAATAAAATCATTAGACTTTCAGCACTTCTGAAAATACTATTGCGAATGCCGCGCACGCTATGGAATAGTCAATCCTTGTCAGGACTGGAACTCTCAGAACCTGATCGTATAACAATGAATGTCCAATCCATCATTGTATGAAGTTTCCTTTTTACTTTTTTGTGTGGATGCCAAGAAAAACCGGGAACCTATGCATCAAGTCGCCTTGCGTGTTCTCTCTTATGCGGTCGACTTTGAAATGGTGATCTTAACGTGATGGTTTTTTAATGCTCTTTTTCAGATCATTTATTTTTCTCACTTCCTATATCGGTCTGTAATAGGCTTTCTGGGAAGTCTGGCTGCATTTTTTTTCTTTTTTGGCCTGTGAATGTTTTCGTGGTAATCTACTCGGAATATTTGTTGCGGCACTGTTAGGAATGCTGTTGTTAATTAAATGAGTAACTAAAGGGTAATTAGCGGAAAATGTTTTACTTCCTTTTTTGCCAAACTAATCAGTTCCTGCAGGATAAAAAATGGCTTTTCTGAGAATAGTTTATTTTTTTTCCTTTTTCTGATTTCTTTCTACGGCATTAAAAAGGGCATAGTAGAAAGAAAGCCTTATGTGGGATATGGAGAGCTGTATTGCCCGAAAGGAATGTAGGGTTGGAAAAATGTATTGCTATGGGTTGAATGCGTTTCAAAAGAAGGAAAGATCCAAGCAATAACAAAGCAGATAATTTCAGAGAAAATCTAAATAAAAAATCTAAATAAGGACATTCTCAAAGTAAGATTCGTCATTTATTTTGAAAGGGAAGATAGTATAGTAGTCTAAAAAATAATCTCCATAAGAATCTACATTAGTTAGTGATTAAACGGCGGAAGTAACATCAGCGTTAAAAAAAAACGAATGTTCAGAGTGGCAAAGAAGAGAAAGTAGCAGCGGACTATAATGTCCAAGGTAATTCAAGTACAGTAATACCTCGAACTTACGCGATATGTGGTACTGAGTGATGACATCGTAGGTTGAAATTAAGTATGTCGGGGTAAAGTTCGCACATACAAATACTTATAAATTACTTTTGGTTGGTGCAGAAAGAAAATAAATGCGGAAAAAAAGTTCAGTAAAATCTCACGACACAAATACAAAATCACAAATCGAAGTTATTTTGAGTTAGAAGGTGTCATAAAATCTAAGAAAGTATTCTGCTGGCTCTCTCAAAAGGTTTTTCTCCCTCGAAATTCCTTCATAGCAAGCTAATAATTTTATTATTCCTTATTTTGTTGGAAAAAATACGCTCTTCATTGGAGACAGTATTTTCTGAACTTTATCCCTCCTTTTTAACTAAACTTAAGCCTTTTGTCAAAATCTCAGCCGTCATTTGGAATTTAAAACAGATATTAGAAAAAAAATTAGAATTTAAAAATTATGCATATTGCAGTATTATAAATATTGATGGATTAAGACAGCGCTTATATATAAAATAATTTATATAAAAGAGGAGTTTAACCAGTTTTTTGACCAGCCAACCTTTTTCCCTTTGTATTAATAATATTCAGTGAAATCCAATTGAAAATAATAGATAGAATTTCCAAATCCATAACAAGAAAAAGGTAACTTACCTGAAATTGCATTCGAAAATGCAAAGCCTGCCCCTGAATCTGTATACAATAAACAAGTTACTGCCAGATTCTGGACCCAAATACAAAGTCAAAGCATACTATTGGCTAAAATGCAGCACATAGGGAAAAATGTACTAAATTAATTAAAAAGTACGTGTATAAATATTACCGTTACTTGTGAGAAACTCTAGGATTATATTTATAGTGTCTATAAAATATTACTATGGTTAATACAAGACTAAAAAAATAAGTATTTTAACTGTAACTTGAATATGTAGGTAACTATAAGTATATCTAACTGGAAACAAATGGTAAAATCTGTAATAAAAATAATAAACTGTTAATATTGTAAAGAATTGAATCCTACTATTTAGAATTTCTGTATACAAATAATTGTTCATAAAATTAATTGGAACTTTTTAAAATTAAACAGTATTTAATAAAATATTTATAGTTTTTATTTTTTCTGAATTTTTTTAAACAAGAAATTTGTAACGCTGTATACAATTTCTAAGAATATTTCCGAATATAGAAACATATCCCAAAGAAATACGTTACTTATATTGAATTTTTATTATTGGATTTTTGTTACATACTGGCCGTTACCCATCCGCTTCGTTCAGTATTTCATGATGTTATATGAATATGTACTATTTATGTATAGATAAATTATTGATACCTTAGCATTAGAATTCGATTGTATTGAAAAATATTCTCATAATTCTTAATTTAAGGACAGAACTCTCAAATAATAATTTCTAAAATTCAGGTAGAATTATAAAAACATGATATCGTTTTTCAACCTTCTGGACTTTTCCTTTAAGAAAATTATCTTGTTACACAGAAGAATATATTTTGGTTTCAATTTAATTGTTATTTCTTATTGCTAATATGATTGTTTCAAATTTTCTAAATTATTCCATCGTAATGCATATGCTGTCTCATGAGTCACTGAGCCATTTTAATGCTATTTAGTAAACATTTTGCGAGCTTTCCGCTAGTTCGAATATGTCAAATACACATCAACCTTTGATTTGGCTGTCCAGGATAAGAGATTACAATTTAAAATTTTTAATTGAGATCTTACATCGACAAAGAATTGCAAAATTCGTATATGAAAATTTAAAAACAAGAATAAATTCTGTTTGACTGCACTTAAGAAAAGCTTTTGTCAGATTTCATAGAATGAATGTTTTTAATGTTATGGATAATGATATATTCTCCAATACGAAATTATGATCAGAAGTGAAAATAGTAGCTACAATTAACTGATTGTTTATTTAGTTACATTGAAGATTAAAAACAGGTAAATTACATTTACTCAGCTCACCTACTAATAACATGTGGCTTGTAAAAGAGATGTCTTCCTCGCTGATGGATCGAGCTTCATCTTCCTTTTATTCAGCATCTGCAAGTACGATTGACGAGACCGTCTAAGGAATCTGCATATTTTGGTTGGAGATGCCACACTATAAAGGACATATCCAAACTAGCAGTGATTTATTATTGTAAAAGAAACATTATCTTCTTTCACGTACGTTAGTACTTCTCAAACTTTCAATATTTGCGACCCAATTTTCAATCATAATTTTCTTCCCACCCTTCATACAGTAGCAATGTATTGAATTTAATAAAAATGTACTTTGAAAGCTACAATATGACTTTAATTATAAACCATACAAATTATCAAGAAAAGTACTAAATTTTGTATATGACAAGCCCCTTGGAGTAACTAGTAATTATTAAACCTGTTTTTAGTTTAGTATTGACAAATTAATTATTCAAAAATATTGAGCAGTACTAATACATTTATAAGTATTTTATATCAGTATAAATGTGTGTGTTTAGTTTTTGTGTCGAATTGTATTTTGTTTTGTTTCCTTTTAGTTAATTAACACTTATTTTAAATGCTTTATATTTTCAACTTTTCAATATTCTCACGCCTCCTCTTCGGGATATCACTCTCCCTAGGGGACACGCCCCACAGTTTGAGACACGCTGACGTACATACAAGTATTTAGCTTGAATTAATTAGAAATTTAACAGTGAGATTTTATTTAAGTCGCATTCACGAGTTATTAGTATTGGACATCGTAATTTGGAGCCACAGTAAGGTAATGAGGAGGGCACCTGAGCTCGCATCTCTCCCCCTCCAAACTACCACACCACAACAATATGCAAATACTCTGAGCCCCATGACAGATTCAACCGGCATCCCTTCTACAAGGCGAGACATCAACGGTCCAAGGTCTAGAGCTCATGACACTCAAGCCACCAGACCATAACTATAACCATTAGGTTTCCGTGGACACCGAAAAAACCTGAAATGAGTTGTGAAAAGAGGAAAACGTTGATTTATCTCAGCGCCATTTCATATTTTATTTTTCATTTCCCGACATTTAAAATTGGTTAATTTGTCTCTAAGACATTGATCCTCATACGCGTAACCTAGATAATCAATAAATGAATATTTAATGGCCCAAATGGAAAAAAATCAAGCTTTTAAGTTTAAGGTTTTGGAAATTAATATACTCTATAGAAAGCATCTAACGAACAAAAATGCAAATTGCTACTCATGTATACATAAACTTGTTCAGAAATTGAAGAGACGTTGTATGATTTATAATAAAACATTTGTTTAAATGATTTTTAAAATATTTTTACTCGTAATTTATGAATATGTATTACGTAAATTCAAAACTCATAGAGGGTCTTTAAAATGCTACTTCTAGAATAATTGATACATACACATGAAATTGATTTACAAGCACGTCAAACTATGTATAATAAAAATCGTATGGGTTTTCTAATATTTGTAAAAGGCTTTTTTTGTGAATGTTTATTGAAAATTCCTTGAAATATGTATAAATTCTAAATTTGACTATTTCTTAAAATATAAGTATCGCTTTGATTCAAAAATGCATTTCAAGTTTTATTACATGCACTAACGGCAATAGATAAAAAAATATTCAAGCATTTGGCTAAATAGAAAAAAACGTCTAAACATTTTGAATGAAGATGAACTAATTATTTTTTCTATATGTAAAAATCAGTTTAAAATTTTAATTTGAAATTGGGATGTGAATAAAAACGATGATAAAACTTATTATAACTCTGAATTTTTTTTTTAACTTTGAGATGATAGAAAATTATATAAAGGATAATTTAGACTGAAAACATTGAATTTACATTTTTAACCCCAAATTTCTGAATTAACACGTACCGAGTCGTCTTAAGGTATCCGACTGGTTGCGACAACTTTTTTTCAAAAAAAATGGAGATATGGGGATTTTTTTGTCACTTTTAGATTTCTTTTTAGTACAATTGCTAAAATTAAGAAGTGGGAAAAAAATATTATAACTAAAATGGTAAAAAATGAGTAAAAATTTACAAAAAAATAACATAAACGCGGCCCATTCTGTACCAAAGTTTTATGAACAAATTTAAAAAATTTCAATTCTGATGTGTTGCTTTGTTATTTATGTTTGCAATAACCTTTAGGATCAGAGACATTTTAATTTTTACAGAAACTAGAGAACTTTATCTCAGTTATTATATGAAATTGTTTAAAAAACTGTGATTGTATTCACATAAGGGACTGTAAATTTTGTAATAAAACAGTCATTGATAAATCTGAAGGTTTAAACATACAATTATACAGAACACACACAAAAAATCAATTATTTATTTTCAAAACCTTTTGAGCAATCGCTGGCCCTATTTGATTATTTTCAAAAAATCACATTTCGAGTAAAACGTGTTTTAAAGTACATCTTGCTGAAAGTATAATGTCATCTGCTTTTACTAAACCCTTGTACTTTTTGTTCTAGAGAACGGAAAATAATAAATTTGGTATTTTTATAAAGCTAATAAGATGTCCTATAAAATAAATGATAAAACAGAATTTGTCACAATTTTAGGGTAGTCGGATACCTTAAGATCTTTCAAATAAAAATTAGGCATAGCTGAATTTTGAAAAATTTCCACTTTTGCATATATTTGCCAAAATATCCACCTAAGTTTCAATTCATAAAATCCATTACATCTAACTGCAATCAGCCATTTGAAGCATTTGACTTCGGCTCAAAACTTCCTCCAAACCGAAAGATATCGCTAGCAAGCATTACCATAACTGCGTCATGCTTGGCAGAACCCACAAACTCTAATAGTTCCCTACGTCGGAGCCGATGCTGGATGAATCTTTCCCAATTTGCCTTTTGAACTTAATTGCGCAGAAGATCAAGTTGATACGATGAACTTTCTGCATCGTTTCACAGTTCATTTCCGACCCTTTGGAGCGACTTCCTTGGGACTGTTTCCAAAAGATAATAACAATTTGCCGAGGTTAGGGTCTTTGCGACAAGTTCTTTCTTCATCGTCTGGGGACTGGGGTTGATAAGGTTGCGAAACGGGAAGCGAGGTTCGTCTGTAATTGCCAAGTTTTTACTTAGTTCCTTAATTAGGGTTAAGTTCGTTGACACATACATATCTCAAGGGAATTTGTCAAATTTTAGTAATGTGATATAATGTCATCGTTCAGAAAATTACGTTATATGTGTATCGCGACAAATAAGAATCTTTATGGTTACTATATGATGGTCTGTGAATGATTCTAAGACAGTAAAATTATGCGGAGTGATATAAATGTAAACAAAAAATAAAAATAATCAAGTAATCTAAGAAATAATAAAAAAAATATATAACGGCATTTATTCCTGCTAATACGCAATTGAATAAATGAATGTAATAAATAAATAATACTACATCATTGAATTTTACAAATTTAACGTAAAATTAATTACAAGAAATTGAATATTATGAAGTTAAAATTTTATATAAAAGTATTATATATATTTATAAAAGAGTATTATAGATTTTTAAAAGTATTATAGGTTTATAAAAATATTATAGAGATTTATTAAAGTATTGTTTATTTGTTGAAATGTTTAAAAATTACTAAATCGTTCTAAATCATTCAAAAATTATATTAATCAAAAATTAACCGTTTTCTGGTAATTTTTAGATAGAACGTTTTCGGCTGTGTTTCTGTAAATGGCTTTTATAATAGAATAATACAAAGATAAGTTCTCTTTTTCCAAACGGCTTTTTTAAATGGGTATGCGTCATGATTTTTCTGTTCACAAACACACATACACAGTTTGATTTTCTACCAGACCGAGAAACATGCAATGTGCGTAGGGGGTACCAAAGATGACGCGGAATCACATAGGAGTGCAGGGTCACAAATGCCGTAATTACAAACTAGGATGCAAAGAAACAGAAGAAAAGAGCAGAAACAACAACACATTGATGGGGCAGAAAACATTTTATTGAAATGTTGTACTACAACGGGCGTTTGAAATTACAACCAAGTGCTGTTTGGAAGGTCTGAAAGCGACGCTGCATTTAATTCCTTACATTTTTGAAGATTCCTCACATTCCTCCAAGCAGCTGCAGATGTTCGAGCGATGAAGTCTTCAACTGAAGGAAAGGGTGTCTCATAAGCCCAACTCTTCATATGACCCCAGAAGAAAACGTTCGTGCATGATAGATCCAGTGATCATACAGGCCAATGTTTCGGGCTCCACGACCTATCCAGCGCTGTCCAAAGTATACATTGAGGTGTTTTTCGCGGATGAGAATTTATTCATGTGAAGGATCCCCGTCATGCTGGTACTACATGGAGCGGTGTAATGACGGAAGAGCATGGGCTGTGTCAAGAAATTCGGGCAGGACTAATTGCTAAAAGGTCATGTATGCCGTTCCATTTAAAGGATTGTACAGAAGGTATGGTCCAAAGAGTTGTCTGGAAAATTGCATGAATTGACTAAGAAATGCTTTTGATCTGTGTCTGATGAGGGTTCTCCAAAGCTCACACATGGGCGTTATGTTGATTAATGTGTTACTGTTTCAATTCTTTTTCTCTGCTTCGTTGCCCCATTGCTTGCAACTACAGCAGCGCTTCTCAAACTGCGGGGAGCGCCCCTAGTGGGACGTGATAACCCTAGGGGGCGCGAGGATATTGAAAAGTCGAAAAAAAGGCTTATTTATAATAAGTATTAATTTATTGAAAGTAAACAAACAAAATACATTTTGACACAATAAAAAATAAATAAATAAAACATTTGCTTTGATATAATACACTTATAAATGTATCAGTTCTGCACAATATATTTTATAATTAATTTAACAAAAGTAACTTAAGGATAAGTTTAATAATTACCCGTGACCCCATGGCCTTGTCAAGTGCAAAATTACATGCAATATCTAACACTTATCGTGATAATTTGTAATGCTTATAATTTATCCCTTAACTCCGATTAAAAGTTACGGGATTCGCTCCCGAATACCGCCGTATTGGAGGGAGGAGGGACAGAGAATAAATAAGAAAACCCTCTGAAATAAGTGAAGTCTTTGCAAATGCTGTCAATGTCATTTTATTGCATCCCAAACCCTTCGGAATAACTGTATGGATAGCAGTGAACAGAAAAGATTGTATTTTGGAAAGACGTACATATACGTCTGGGGCAATTTACGTAATGGCTGATTGAGACGTTTATATATGCCTCTGGCACTTAAGATGTTAAAGTCGTATCGTAGCTGTATCGTCAAAGTATAGTATTATTGAATTCAATACATTGTTATGGTATGGAGGGGGGTGCGATGAAAATTATGATTTAATATTGGGTTGCAAGTATTGAAAGTTTGAGAAGCACTGAACTACGGCATTAGTGACCCTGCATTCTTTGTGATTCCGATTCGTCTGAGTACCGCCTACACACCCTACAAGTTTATCGGTCTGGTTGCGAATCACGCTGATTATGTAATATTTCTCTGGGTCATGATGCTTTAGTATGACTATAGACCGTTTTTAAGTTTTGCTATCTAAATCCTATTTTTAATTTTTTATTGCATTCCAAAACATTTTCATCCTTCTTGATTTAAAAGGGTGTTACGACCCGCATGTGTAGAGGGCGCTAGTAGTCCTCTTTGTTTACATTTTTCTCAGTATGCATGTAACCAACCCAAGGAGCGGACGTACCAACCATCGCTCAATAAACCATCATTATTTAAAGTATACAGTCCGCGCTCTCTTTGCTTGAGTAGATAAGTTACACATAACTCAAAGTCTGCTCATAGCCAGTTCAATACATTTATAGTACTACCACACCTTTTGTGGTCAAAGTTATAGCTATCGCACCCCAGCCAAAGGGAGAAAACTTTAATTCCTAGGAGGGAAAAGTATTTCTATTTTACATCCCCATAACCCCTCCCCTTTAAGTTCAAATTTCGCAACATTTGTTATTTGTAGGAATCTGCTCAACAAAATGATCAATTTTGCCAAATTTCAAGTTTAGCAATCCAAGAGTAGTCTAAGACTTCCAGAAATCTCTTCATGAGTGACTGTGAGGCAATTCTCTTCGATATATATGAATCTTTTTTGAAAACTATCGAAAGCTCAATGATAGGTTTTAAATATTGTTACGTAGATCGGGGTTCGAGGATTTTATGCAAAATCAGTCGTAAACAACAAGACAATTCTTTAAGAGCAATGAGTATTTATTGTCGAAAATCGATCCTTCAAAACACAGGATTCAACAGCAAAATTCGTCGAATAAATATCAGAAGGATTTCACACCTTCAACAGCACTTAGACACAATTATTAGTTTCTAAAATACACGTATATATAAGCTTATTCACAAGCACGGCCGAGTTAATCACGATCAAGGCAAGTTTACTAATCGCTAGTCAAAACCAGACTCACTACTCGCTGGTTGAAGGCAGACTGACTGTTACGGCAAGTATCGCTCTATTTATAGCCGTAGCCGAAACTTCCAGAAAGATGCGCTTGGGTCATAAATCGTGAAATTAGTGGATTTCTCCACTAATTTCTAGAATAATCTAGAGAGTCCCGAACTCGCCAAAAATGGTCGCCAACATGATCGCCGCCAAAATGGTTGCCAAAGTCGCCAATATTTCGCCAAGTTCCCATTGAATCACCGTTATAACGTAAGGGACGGCGTTGCTTGTGAATGTTACAAATTTATCATGAAATAAATATAGCATAGAGAATTATAAATGCATTGCACATCCAAATACCACTTATTTACGCTATCTTATACAAAATTTGTAACAATATCAATAGCTTTAAAAAACAATGCATACTAATAGCTAGAATGATCCAAAAGTACGTGAAAATCTTACTCTGAATGGTTCACAGCACTGAAGCACATCTTCAAAGCAGTCCCTGTCACAGACAATACACTTTTGCCAGAGTTCGTAGAACTTTTGGAAGCACAGCTGGAAGCCATCTTTCGCAACCAACCGAAAGGACTCCTGCAAAGCCACTTTCACTTAACCTGAGGGCACAAAACGACATCTCTGTAAATGTTTTTTCATTGACAGGAATAGGAAAATGTCACACGAAGCTAAGTCTGACAAGTATGGGGGAAGTAGAAGCCCATTAGTACGAGTTTTGGCGAAGAACTCTTGTACCAATTGAGATCGAAGTTCTGGCGCGTTGTCATGCAGAAGATACCAGTCATCATTCTGCCAGAACTGAGGCCGTTTATGATTAATGGATTCCTTCAAACGACGTCTTTGAGAAGTGTGTATCCTCAACAATTTGTTCAAGTGTTTGGCGGTGACCTTTCAAGCACTTATTCAGACACCAGTGCAACATTTTCCGCGTTCCTTGAGTTCGAAGGTCGTTCAACGCGTTCATTATATTCGATGGATTCTCGGCCGTCTTTAAAACGCCGATAACAGCCGCAAACCTTAAAACTCGTCTTTCTGGATTCACGGTATACCTAACATAGCATTCCCAAACTCTCCATTGATGTTTTACTTAAGCGTTGACAAAATTTAACGTTCAATAATGTTCAAGAAAAGCCATTTTTCTTAGTTCGCGGAATAAAGCTAACTAGATTCGGATGAAAACAGCTACGCGTGTTGTTCGGTCACATGACATGGACCACACTAACCTGGCCAGATAGGAAAGAGTTGGGAGAATCCATTTCAAGTGTTTTAGGTATTTGCTTTTGTCCGTCAGCAATGTCACCAGTCCTCTAATTTTTGGATCGTACTAAGTATAATATCTTGAAATGCCGAACGAAGAGAGCGGTAAAGCTTGTGTATATCTTTCAAAGAGAGTTGAGTACATTTTAAAAAGAGTTGCGTTCAGTTTTTGCGTTACTCTAAGATTCCTTCCCGAAATACTTCATATATTTTATCATTTAAATTAAACTTTTCAAATAATAAGTTCATAAAATTGCAACTTTGAAAAAAATTGAATTTTTTTTCTTTTTACGTTTAACATGAATAATCTTGAATAAAAAAAATCATGTGAGTTTCAATGAGGCATAATTGTCTTTCTGCTAACCAGCTTCTCTCTGGTTGCTTGTTTCTGAAGTAATTCGTAAGTGCCTGATATGAGTAGGTTTTTCTTAGTTCAAATCAATACGCTTCTATTCTAGTTTTATATATAAATGTAAGGATATTTAAAATATATCTTAAATTAAAACCCCTATACCACTTTTAACTTTTTTCCCCCGTTACATCTTCAAGTATTAAATAGAGTACCCACTTCTTATTGAAGAACAGATAGCCCCAAACTGAACTTTTATCCCGGGCCACTAATTTTTATTACCTCATATGCCATGTTTACTTTTCAAATATATCTCTTCAATAAAAAGGGTACTTAGAGAACATCTGCCTAAGTGGCCACATACTCTTATAATTAACGCGTGTCTGTTTCTCTCTTAGATCAGACGTCGAAATGGTTTTTATAAACCGTTTATATAAAATGGCTTGTTGACTCGAAACTAGGCATATATATCTCTTTTAAAAATACAATGAAGAGATTCATGTATTACTGCCCAGTAGAATAATAAAAAACAAGAAAAATTGGTACCATGTTTAACATGTTCTTCAATCTTATGCCTGGGCATGATAGTTATACTCTGCGATGAATATATGATTTGAATTTGTTTTTTCACTTCTAGATATTTTTTCGGATGCTTTATCCATTTTTTTTGCAAATATGTTAGTAATTAAATAAGCGTTTCGCAATTCGTCGGAGAGCGTCCCCCAAGGAGAGAGTGAGAAACCTGAAAAGTGTGGAGGGGTGCGAGCAAGTCAAAAAATAAAACATTATTTAAAAATATTAACGTACCGAAAGGAAGCAAAAGAAAATGCACATTCTGATCTAATAAAAAGAAAAACACGCATTTACATTGATATAATACACATAGAAATGTATTAGTATACGGCGCAATGTATTTTATAATTAATTTAACAATACTAAGTTAAGAAAAAGTTTAATAAAATTACCAGTGACCGACATGCCTTTAAATTCTTTACAAATTTAATACTTATCTTGATAATGTGTACTGTTTATAATTAAAGTTACATTGCAGCTTTAGTGTCAAACAGTATTATTATTGAAATTCTTGGAGTCTTGGTCGATGTGCTACGATTTCGAGAACTGCTACCTATAAAGACCTTCCGCACAGAGAAGCTGATGCACACTACATCTATCGAGGCTCAAAGTCCTCCTGTTGGAGTTTTGTGGAAGTTCGGAGAGGGGTAGTCAGCTCAGGTGTCATCCTCATAACTTGACAAGTCTCAATTTACGACGTCAATAGTCCTCGTGTTGCTTCAAAATGTGGAATGTAAAATCAAATCACAAAAGAAGTAATTGGTTATAGATAGACAAAGAACAAAGATATATTAGCCAAAAAAATATTTAAAAAAACATTTGTGTTCTTTCCTGAATTTATTTACATAGAACACATACTAAAATTTTCTCACATAAGCATTTATAAATGGAGAAACAAAATGTAGACAAGAAACAAGAAAAATTGCAAAAAAAAATATTTATAATATATTACAACTTGTGACACTTTGCTAAATATTAATGACATTCATTTTAATAAATTATTCATTTTTTTAACTTCTTAAAATTTTGTGTACCGAAAGCAATTAATTTTAAATTAAATTAATTTTAAATATAATTTAATTAATTTTCTAAAGAAAAATATTTCTTTCGTAAAATCTTACTGTATAAAAAAATGTCCTTCGTACAAAATTTATTCACATAATAATGGTAAGTTTTTATTAACGCCACACTATAAACCACTGCGAGGGATATATAAAAAAAAGGGGGACTCATGTGTATACATAGAGTTGCAATATTTATATGAGCCGTTTTCTTTGAAAGTGGTGCAAGTCTATTTTGGAAAAAAAGTGGTTAATTATAACATTGAATGCAATCTGCTATGGCATTTTTATCTATGAGCAGTTCCTCAAAAAATCTTTCAAAATTTCCATATTTTCTCAATATAAGTTTATGTAATTAATGAAATTACAAATATAATTACTTTGAAAGTGGTAAATATCTCCATATAACATAAAATTGACTTACACCACTTTTAAAGAAAACGGCTCATATATTTCGCAGCTATACTTATTGAGAAAGGTATATAAAACATTTTTTCCTTTTCGTTCTTACAACTATTTATGTTCATAAAATTTAGTTTAAAAGCACAACGCTCTATAATAATGAGCTCATCCTCATCATAAATGACTAAGTAATCCAATTATGAGCCACAGCCTTCTGAAGACTTCTCCATGACGACTTCTGATTGATCTTTGTTTTCCAGTTCTTTTTCCTAATCGCGAGGAAATCAGATTCCACTGAATCAGCCCATCTCATCCACGCTTTATCCTACCTTAAGGTTCATGTCGGTCTAAAAAGCCTATTTTTATGTGTTTGGCTTCGGTGCTCTCTGCAAAATTAAAACAGAGTACATGTTTCGAACGTCAAGAGCTCAGGTACCTTCCTTTGGAAAGAAAACTGAGTGTCAAAATTACTTGCGGTAATTGGTATCGCCTAGATGGTGCCTCGCTAAAAAAGTACTACCAGTTCCTGGGGAATGTACTAGGTCTGCAAAGATTAAAATACCAATGCGTAGCCCCATTGAAAGGGGGAGAGTCTAAAGAGCAATGCATTTTTCAATTCCTACTATTATTTCACAATCTCCCTACATCTAAATATAACTTGTTCAAACTTTCAATAATTAAAAAAAAATTTCTATTCATTCATTCATTCATGCTCAAATATATTTTTTTCAAACTTTTAGTGGATCACTTGATGTTATTACAATTTTTTTCAAATATTAATTCATTAGTTGAACTTAATTATTGAATAAAAAGTAACAAACAAAAATAATAGTTCAACACCACACATACAAAGAAAAATTGCTCGTTGTATCCTTGTAGCGTCATGTCTGGCGCATTGGACTTACCCAAATGTTGTGGGTTTGAATCCTACCTGGGAAGGCCTAATTTGCGCAAATGTGATTTCTGACTATTAAATACTAACAAGCAAATAATAATAATCCAACACCATAGGAAAATTGTCTTCTATTTTGCCATTTAATATTGTGATTCTGCCATTTGTATATATACATATTTATATATATTAATTGTAATTATTAAAAAAAAACTGTAAAATAAAATTTTTCTTTGTTGACCTAAGTAGGATTGAACTTAATTTTTTTTAATATTATTTGTTTATTGGGTTGTCATCATGCACTCGGATCCCATAGACCCCATTCAGCTTATTCTATTCTTCTTTATTTAATAACGATACCTTAGTGTTCATAAAATAATAATTTTCCTGAAAAATGATAATTTATTTACTTTAAAACCCAAATAACGTAAAAAATTCTTACCAATTCCTGATCTATGTAATTCACTTATAAGAATAATTATAGTCAGTTGAAATTAATTGTTGTCATCCGATTTCCTTAAAAATTGAAAACGTAACCCTTTTCACTTAAGTATTGCTGAAAATACAAAGTTAAAAGGAACTTTAAGAATATAATTGTCTTCCTTGTTGCCACGAACAGAGTTGAATATTGAGGAATCTTTTGACGTCCCCCCTTGTTCCCGAAGTGTCCAGAAGATTGAGTCGATGCAGTAAACTCTCTGGTGCATATCAAAGTTCATTAGCAATGGTAGCGCACGGATTTTGGTGGCAGATTTCTAGGAATTATTTCCAACTTCTAATGAAATGCAGAGAATATTCCGTTAAGGTCCATGCGCGACATGTTCTTTCTTAGCGTACGCCATCCTTGGGGGAGTTGCGCTGATAAGGTTATCAAATATGAGGGTGTCTCTTGAGTTTTGCTTGGCTTGGTAATTAACGAAGGATGCGAAATTCCGTACTATTAGCTCATCTCAGAGGATAATTCGGTGAATAATTTTGCTTAGATGCTGTAATTTATTCTAGGAAATGATATTACTTCAAAGAAAACTTCTGTTCATTTATCAATTTAAAAATTGTAATTTCATAGAAACGTTTTTTGTTAAAGTTGTAATTAAATAAGATAGAATGCATTTAATAAAAGACAATCTTGTAAAATCTATTACTCTAGAGTTCAATATTTGTTCATTTTAACCTTAAAGAGATGGCTAGTTTTAAATAGCAGCCAAAGTTAAAAGCGAAACGTTGGCTGATTCTTGGCTGCCTTGCTCTCTTTTTTTTTTATTTATTGACAACTCCGTGCATCATTAGACAGTGACAACATGATTATCTGCTGAGCTTAGGAAATAGGAGATCTCTCATATAAAGAACTCTGGGTTTTGGTCACAGGTGTCCGGGTTTGTGTCCTGATGCCACTGAAGCTTGCCGTGTAGAAGAGGCATATGCACATTAGATCTGCCAAAGCTCAATGTCCTCCCGTTGGGGTGGCTGCAGAGAATGGTGAGCCAGAGGATGGGCTGTCATCTCAGATGCATCCTAGTCACTTATAATCAAGGTACAAAGTTACAAAGTCTACTCCATGCAAGGAATATGCTTAGCAAATTTCAAGACTGTACACCCAGTATTTTAAAAAAGGAAGTAATTACTTAAAACAAGTCTGAATCCCCCATTGCGTCTCTTGGCTTTTTATTTTCGCAAAATCCATTCTTAGTGGGTGTCTACTTCGGGAAAGGAACATGCCTACCAAATTTCAAGTCAGTATGTTGAATAGTTTCTGAGATATATGATCAGCAAGTGAGTGAGTGAATGAATCGCTTTTCTCCTTTATATATATATGTGTGTGTCTATGTAATAATCACAGTAATACAACCCTTTAAAATAATTTTTAACTATGTATGGTCCATCCCTTCAGGACCAACGTTTTAGTACTAAATTGGCCATCTGCCTAGCGAGAATATTTTGAACTACATCTAGCTACCCACTCAGATCATGTGATTTGAGCGGCCTATAAATACCCAGATTCCTGGTGACCAGCTATCTTTCGCTTCTGTTTTTGTCCGTATCAACATGTAGCCGGCTGCAACTTGTTTTGTGTGTGTGTATTGTGTCGTCCTTGTAACGTTTTATGTGTTTAAGATGTGGAATAAATAGTTTTAATTAATCACTGGACTGCCACGTCAATCCCAGCCAAAGAAACCATCAACAATAGCGATCATATTATAAAGAATCATTTTAACGGCCATTGTCTATTTCATATATATATATATAGAGAGAGAGAGAGAGAGATAGGTATATTACTGTTTATTACTGTTTCTGGTAAACTATAACAAACCATTTTGCAAAATATTAAATATCGGTGTAAAAGTTATTATTGAAAATAGTATATAATTAGAATTAATGTAGTAGTTGCTAATGCCAGACATCCAACATCTTTATAACTGGATCACAGTCGGAGACAGGGCTGGCGTCTCCATACTTCAAAAACTTTCACAAATATCAGAGTCCCATGATGTTCATTTCCAGTGGATTCCATCCCATGTTAATATCTTTGGAAACGAACAAGCGGATCTCCTGGCTAAAGAGGGTTGTAATGCTTCTCCACCTATCTCCTCAACCCTCACCTACTCTGAACATCAATCTAGGGTTAAATCTGAAATTTTAAAGGAGTGGAGGACCCCTCCCAACCATCACTGGTATGAAAGCAAACATCCAGGATCCTCATTCCTACTTAAATGTGGCCGTGCCTCTCAGACTGCGATCTCTAGATTGAAAAGTGGCCACATAAAGAGTCTTTCCTTTTGTGAGGGCAGGAAGACTTTTTCTCTTTGCACCAAATGCTAGACCCAGCAAGCCTCTCCAGATCACATCTTGGACTGCTTGGGACTTTCGAGGGAGGACCTTTTTTCCTCTCCCCTCCTGGTATTGGACTTCTTAAGGGTCAATGGTCTTTTTTGGGTCTTGTCTGACTCCGTCAGACAGACTGAGGATTAGCCACAACAACAACAACAAAGATAATTAGTCAACATATATCTATGATTAATAAAATGTTCAGCATTTATTTAACACAATTGATATTATACTAAGATTCCTTTTGAGAAAAATACAATATACAATTATGGGACCTCTCTCTCTTTCTCTTTCTTTATATATATATATATATGTGTGTGTAATTTTCTAAATTTTCTTCACTTTAAAGCACTTATTGAATTGAAAAGAGCTATATTAAATTCAATGATAATTTGAATAAACAAAAATTAAAGGTCTGCCAAAAAGTGAAAATGCTAACAATAGCTTAGCTAATTTTTATTTATATTTTCATGATTTTTTTTTATTATTTGTAATTTTTTTAAATATTTAATGATTTCAAAATTTTGGTAAAAAGAGTTTGTATTGATCTAATATTAATTTTATTATAATCAGTTGAATCTTTTTCAAACTTACAAAAAAACAATTGCAGAATATTTCATCCAGACAACTTTACACATATTAAGGATAATTAACTAAAAAGCAATACTTTTTTTTGGAAAAAGGGATACTTTTAATTTTATATAACATTATTTTTAAGTTCTTTTCAGGAATACAAATATCCATATATTTACTTACAAAAATTATCTGTATACCTATTTCCAGAATTTTCTATTTTTAAACTTAGTAAGGAAACTGATTTTTTTATTTTTGCAAGTATGTAGATTTTTTTTAGTTAAAAATTGTGGGATTTTATATTAATAGTTATCATGTAATTATCATGTAATTTAATTACTTACAAAATAATATAATATATATATAATTTAATTACTTTAAAAAAAACCACAATTTTTTTAAAACTTTTTCAGCCCAGTTCTGTAACCAAAAATGGAGGAAGATTGCCTCCTTGAAACAATGTTTAAACCAACGAATATATTCCTAAATCTAGGAGTTTGCTAATGTATAGTTTTTGTTATTTTACTGTGATTTTTATCCGTTTTATTGCCTTTTTTTATTTCTGCATATTAAAAATTTATTATTTTTTATATGAATTTGCAAAACACTTATTTTAATGGAATCGTTTCACAGTCTTAAAATACACGAGTTATTATAAATTATGGGGGGGGGAATAGCAATAACTCGCCCAAAAATAAAAAAATGTCGAGGAAATTTAAATATGTTACTAAGTAAAAGGAGCTAAACGATATTACATTATGCAAAATAGCGGCAATTCAGTCGGAATACGTTATTTTCGAGGTACATGAAAATGGACGTCTCAGAGCAAGGCAGCAATTGCCGTTGCCTGTCTGAGATCAGAAATCTGGTACAGCAGAATTGTAACAATGGCCACAGGCATCATTTGAGCTAAGAACTGAGATGGCTAGCTATTGGGAGATAAGAGGCAGGACAGGCAGATAGAATTGACTAGATTGCTGAATGTGAGTCCGTCTGTGACTCTGGCAACTATTTCTAACCAAGGATTCTGCAGTCAGGACGTTCAGCCAACGATGTCCACAGGCTACCACGAGTGCCGACGATCAATATTTGTCATTATGCGCACGAAGGAATAGTGCTGAACCGGCTGAATTTAGGTTCTCCTTCGCTACAATATCCAGAAGGTTGGTATCAAGGTCAGTAGTGCGTCGAAGGCTTCACAAACGTATTCTTATTCAAAGCGACTAGCCATTTGCACCCCGACTAGCAAAGCAACTAGCCATTCACGTCATGCCACAGGTGGAAACGTTTCCAGTGGGCAGATCAACAAATCTCCACTGAAATGTGATCAACAGAAAGCTGTTCTAGTTACGAATGAGTCTAGCGATAGTAGACGTTTTTTCATTTGCAGAGGACCTTTGAACTCGTTTTCATTCATGACACATCCGTGAAACAGATGCATACGGATCAGGCAGCGCCTGTGTTTAGGGTGGTATCTCTTTGGATGGATGCACAGTCCTCCCTGTCTTTTCCGGGAGAAATGTTAATCGTCACTCCTATAAAGATGATACTTCCTGGATGCTTATGTGCGCCCTTAAGCCGGGGCAAGAGGTGATGCTTTTGTGCTACATAATGATAATGAGAGACCACACAAGATGGATGCTTGCATTGAAAAGAAAGCATTTAATTTTATGCATTGATCAGCTCGATCACCGGACCTTAACCCTAGAGAGCATGTTTGGCTTTCTCTAGGATGATGTGTAGCTGCTCTCAGTCCTCTTCTAGGACTGTAGTCCCGCTTTCAATTGTTTTGAAGAGCAATGACTCGCACTTCCAACAGCAGCGTTTCTCAAAATGCGGGACGTGATAACTACAAAGGAGGCGCAAACAAATTGAAAAGTTGAAAACAAAATATTAGCTTAAATAATTATTAAGTTACTGAAATTAAACAAACAAAATGCATTCTGACATAATAAAATGTAAAATACACATCGGCACTGATGTAATACACTTATAAATGTATCGATATTGCACAATGTGTTTTATAATTAATTTAGAAATACTAAGTTAAAAACAAGTTTAATAATTATCAGTGACCGCACGGGCTTGTCTTATACAAAATTATATACAAAATTTAACACTTATCTTGATATTTTGTACGGTTTATAATAAATCCCTTAACTGTCAATTAAAAGTTACGCGATTCGCTCCCGAATGCCACCGCTTTTCACGCAGGCGCGCATATGTTATGTATTGGGAGGATGAAAAGGAATAAACAAAATAGTAAATCCTTCTCTGAAATAAGTAAATCCTTCGCAAACACTGTCAAAGTTATTTTATTGCATTACAAAGCCTTCGGAACAATTTTATGGATATCAATGCGTAGAGAAGATCTTGCTTCGGAAAGACGTATGTATACGTCAGGGCAATTAATGCTTTGGCTGAAAGAGTCGTTTATATAAGACGATGGAACTTAAAAGGTTAAAGTCGTGTTGTAGCTTTAGCGTCAAAGTATAGCATTATGGAATTCAATATATTGTTATTGTATGGAGAGGGCGGGGGGCGATGAAAATTATGATCAAATATTGGGTCACAAATATTGAAAGTTTGTGAAACACTACCCTACAGAATTAATTAACCGCATAATTGAATGCATCTCACATCGCTGTGTGTGCTGTATGTCTTCTCGGGGGGATTATACCCCTTATTAAAGGTATTTTTGTTATACCAAACTGACACATCTGATTTATTCATTGTATGCATATGTGAATTTTTTTTACACTATAATTCTCTGATGATTACTTTTTGTTATTTTATACCTTCTTATGTGTGTATAAAGTGTATAAGTTTCATTAAATTATACGCATAATTTTTTGAGTTAAAGACATTTTTGTAATTTTTCCTTAATTTATGATGACCAGTGTGTACCAGTGTATTTCCTTAATTTATAATGACCAGTTATAATTGTTTTCGCGAGTACAGATTTCATTTCTAAAAAAATGGTGTAAATCTGTATTGAAAGTCAGCTTTAATTTTTGAAATTGATGGATATTTTTCAATACATTATTCTAATTGTGCATCAATAAAAACTTTTACGCAATACTTTTGTTTTTATTTTAATTTGAATTCATTTTCATTTTCTTTCAATACGACAAAACCTTTGAAAAATTAAATTAGCATCACCTGTCCTTCTAATGCACAGGATAACATTATATTAGTGTGGAAAATGTGTATCATTTCAGCTCTTTGAATGTTAGAATAATGCCTGGGTTTCATTAAATAAAGGAAACCTGTCAAATAAATACAATTATCAAAACAAATTTAAATAAATGAAAATAAGAGTGAATGTCGAAATCTGCCTGTGGAGATCATTACATATTTTTCAGTATAACAAAAATTTACATTAAAAAATCATCTCCAATGAAATATTTGCTTTATATATTTACACTCACGGTAAATGCAGTGAATAGAGTAAATAAATTTTGACTAAAAGTTAATTACTACATAATCCTTTATTTATTTAATACTTATAAGAGCAGACATTTTACTAAGTGAAAAGCTATGTTAGAATTATATTTATTTTAATCCAAGCTGTGAAAATGTACATATTCATGTTTTTCTCTCACACATAATTTAATAATACGTCTCTTTGATCTCAATTTGGATAATTACACCGCACTTTTATGCAATTATTTCTGAATAAGAATTTCTCAAAATGAAGAGCTTACTAGAAACTTTAATATAAATGCTAATGAAAATGATGAAATGCATATAAAATTAATCCAGTAATAACTTTTATAAATATTGAAACTACGCGCGCGGTAATTTGTAATGCATTCATGATATATTAATGGTTGAATCTGATTTCCATATTTTGCAGCTATATAGTTAATTAGTAAAGCTCAAATACCTACTATTATTTTGTTATATAAGATTAAATTCCATAATAGAAGAATTTTATAGTGGATATGTGTAACTTTTAAAATAGTCTCTCTTTTAAATAACATTTATTAAATTATAATTCATTATATGGATAATTGTTTCTAGAGGTATTAGGAAAATTTGATGATATGGAAACATTATGTATTGATTCACTTGAAATATAATATGTAATTTAAGAATAATTGTTATATAAAATAACTGAATTAATAAATATCAGTACATTTCAAATAATATATACCTGACAACTTTACAGACAAAAATTTATATTGAAATATACAACAACAGATGAAAATTTGAAAATATCGTTCGTTTACTTGATATGATACTCCACTAAAATTCTAAGCCAATGCATTTTGTTAGTTTATTAGATATTAGTTTATAAATTGAGGGTCAATTATTTCTGCACTTATTTCAAAGCAAAACAAAATAGCAGCTGAATTAGACTCAAATCGTTCATTCTGACGGGAATTCGCATTTAAACACTTGTAATTGATATCTCTTAGTTATGGAAAGGAATAAATTTCCTTCACAGTTATATGACTACGAGTAATATTTAGAACGAGATTAAATAATCAGCATTTAGGGCTTATAGTTTATAATTAAATGACAAATTACTTAACATTTATTATTTATTATCATTACTTGTCTTAGGTCAGGAGTGGCCAACCATTTTTAGAAGAGTGCCTCTATCGGATAAAAAAAAGCGTGCCACTTCAAAGTTCTCCAATAAACAAAAGAATATGAAAAGACGAAAAAATGTTACTTATAGGTTTGTTATGGAATTTTTACACAAAAAGCACATATTGTATGTAAACCTAAGCAGTGGAAATTCAAAAATAAAATAATAAATCATACAGAGTACGAACTTAAATTTTATTGCTAATTTTTTTCATTTTGAATCAGCTAGATTAAGTATAAAATAAAAAAGAGTAAACACAGAAAAATTTAATTGTAAGTAATTATCAAACAGTCAGTACTTTCTTAATATGGTTTTTCAATTTGTAGATTTTTTTATTTATTCAATTTGTAGATTTTTTTTACATTATGATTAATTCTCGGAAATGTCAACAAAATCGGGTTATTTTAGCCGTACATAAGTCTCTTTTTTTCTCCAAAATCCATACAAAAAATTAGAAGTGTATTCACAAAAGAAGATATATGATCAACAATAATTGGAAAAGAACAATCTTTTCCTTGTAATCTTAAATTTAAATTATTTAAATGTCTTATAGTATCGGTAAGAAAAACTAAATCTCAAAACCTATCTTTCATTCTTGTGAAGCAAGCACTCACTGGTCAGTTCATTGTTTTCTTCCAGATATTTTTTTAAAAAAACACGCTTCCTCAGATTCCAAAATCTCAAGAATGTACTTCCTTTGTAAAACCAACATACACAACAATGATGGAATGTTGTCTATATTATAATGTTTTATTGTAATTTAATTAAGTATATTTTAAAAATAAATTTTGATGTTTTGTTTTAGACAACCACCTTTCAATGAAACAGTAAAAATATTAATAATTATTATATTTTCAAATTTTTAATTTTTCAATAAGACTTCCATCTCAGCCGTGCCACACAGTGACACACGCACCCCGGGTTGCCCATCCCTGTCTTAGGTTTTAAAAATAAAATCCCTTCTTTTATGTGAATTGGAAGTAGAGTTTTGTTTAAATTAATTGATTGAGCAGCCAATACAAAATTTCCTACAATCATTACATAATGATTTGTACATAAACAAACGAGGTGAGCGTTTTTAATAAACACCAAATTCTTTCGACTAGTCTACCGTTACAGTTTGCATAAAATCAATCATGTGTATTTCAATTCCTTGATTTATATATATTTCTACTATTACAATATATAACATATCCAATGATTAAATAAATTATCTTGCTATTTGTAATTATCTCCCTTTCTCAATTCCTAGCCGTATGATAGATAACAAAGCTTACTTTATTGCAGCGTTTCTCAAACTGTGAGGTGACCTCCCGGGGGGGTGGGGGCGTGATAACATTACAAGCGTATTGAAAAGTGGAACATGAAAGTTTATTTAAAAAAAACAATTATAAACTGGAAATAAACAAATAAAATACATTTTCACATAATAAAAACTAAAATTCACATATACTGGTATAATACACTTACAAATATACGAGTAATGCGCAATGTATTTTATAACTAATTTAACAATACTAAAAGTTACAAACAAGTTTAGTGATTAATAATGACCCGATAGGCTTGTTATGTATAAAAATAAAAGCAAAAGTTAAAACTTATCTTGATAATTTGTACGGTTTATAATGAATGCCCTAAATGCCGATTAAAAATTACGTGATTCGCTCCCCAATGCCACTGTAGGCGAGCGTAGAGGAGATAGAAAAAGAATAAATAATCAAATCCTCTGAAATAAGTAAATCCTTCCAAACACAGGCAATGTACTTTTATTGCATTTTAAAGCCTTCGGAATAGTTTTATGAATAGCAATTCACAGAAAAGATCATCTTTCGGAAACACGTATATATACGTTTGGGGCAATTAACACACTAGCAGAGATAGACGTTTATACGCAGGAGGCACATAAGAGGTTAAAGTCGTAATGAAGGTTTAGCTTCAAAGTATAGTGTTATTGAATTCAATACATTATTATTGTATGGAGGAGGACAAGATGAAAATTTGGATTGAATATTGGGTCGCAAATATTTAAAGTTTGAGTAGCAAATAAGATAAATCATATGATTAGCACTAGCAAAACAGTGGTTTGAATAATATAGCATATTTTTAAAATTATTATTTCAATTCTTCACTTTTACCACCAAAGTTAGATAAATCCCTTTTCAGGTCACTTTTAGCACTAAATTGCACAGGTGATAAAGGAGATAGGACGACAGCTACTGGGACATTTTACAGTTCATTACCTACAATTGGTACACTGATTTCAGAAGTAGCTTTCTTAGTTCTGTTTTCTCTCTGCTAATGAAATTCAGCGGATGATTACTTTAAATTTCGGGCATCGTAATGTGTTTCCGTGGATTGCTGAGCCTCAAGGGAGCAGTGTTGATAACGCCGTTGAATTTGGAATGTATCATTTGCAGTCTTTAGGGGATTGCTGGGAACTATAATTACTGTTGAGTACAAAGACACAAAAATGGCTCAACTGATTTTGTTCGTTTACAATTTTTTTATGTAACGATTTTGTTTTTGAAAAAACAAAACCTTATAAAAAAACGCTCTTTTAAAAAAATAATGAATCATCGAGAAGAATGTGGCGTAATGTTAATCAGAAATTAAGTGTGAGTATAGCTCATTATGACCTTGGCAAAAAAAAAAGGAAATCTTGATGACTTTTGAAAGAAATGTCCGGCGAACCGTTTTTGGTACTATTCTCGATAATAACAGATGGAGAAAAAGATATAATTTTGAAATATATAGGATTTTTAATAGCGATGAAATTATTAAATCCATAAAACTAAGTAGAATGAGAGGGACACAAGGCCCCTTATAGTATATAAGAATGATCCCAGAACAAACAGCATCTAGAATTTTTAATGTAACTTCTTTTAATAAAAGGGAACTCTCGAAATTAGATGGAAGGACTCTGTGGATAAGGACTTTGGCATTCTAAAAGTGAAGAACTGGAGATAAATTGCTGTGAGAAGAGCAGAATGGAAAACACTTTTGAAGTAGACTCGGGTTCTCACAAAGGGCTGCCATGCCAATGCTGATGATGGTAGCTCATTATCTATTGAGAATAACTAAAAGAATAAACATTTATGTTTTTGTAGCAATCATAGAGCTAGCAACCACATAATATACAAAGATTGGCCAATCACGGAGTGAAAGCCGGAAAAAACGTTTTCCCTAAAGTAATAGATAAGATTAAGATTGATGATTAGGAAAGCCTGTTCATGCATGTGGCGATTTCAGCAAAGCATTTTAATACAAATTTTAAAAGATGGCACTAAGCAGTATAGAAAGATATGTTTAGTAAATAAATGAAAATGAAAGAAAAAAAATGAAAAATATGAGTATCAACTATATCACTCACCTTAAAGTTTTTGAAATCCAAATTCTATTTAATTATGCCAAATGATTCAAATGAAAGCACGATGAAGGTCGGAACCACGCTTGGCGGAATTTCTTTTAGATATTTAAATAATTTTGAATCCAAAGTATTTATAACCTATTTCAGCTAACAAAAACATATTGTTTCCTTCTTAAAATACAATTAATTCACAAATATGATTGTATATTTCGCAAAAAATATTACTTTATGAGTACAGACATATGAGTAAATAATTTTATATAACAATACTAATATTCCCTTGTTTTTTATTCACCTAACTAATCCTTGAACAACAAAACAAACAAACATTACAAACAACATTAACTAATTCAAAGTTATCACTTCTATCATGTGGTCATAAACACACACATTCTTTTTCCCCCCCATAACATGCAAAAATACAAGTATTATATAGAAGAAACATATGTTATTAGGGGTTACGCATCAGGTGTCGTCCTCATCACTCGAGCAAAATTCAATATTACACCACCCTTAGCCCTCGTGTTGCTTTGGAGGGCGATTTAATAAAACATTCACTCTCACTAAGTATGTGTTGTTACTATGACTGGATGCTAAAAACTTTCCAAAATGAATTTACCAAAAATGTACCTTTTTCTTATTAATGAAGCGTGCAATGTGCATAAATGTCACATGTAACATTTATGTTTTCTCTATAAATCTAACAGAACTTATGAAAATAGTGATATATTAACCCTTTTGTGGGCCTTGGGAAAATTACTTCCCATCTACATGTTCTCACAAACTACATCTGTTGGAAGCACAAAACCCCTTTTAATATATTAGCCTTGTTATTATAACGATGAGCAGACTCATTCCCGCTTCCGTTTTTAGCTGCTCACATAATTCAGCGATTATGACATCTATAAATCAGACAAAAGAAGATGGTACTAAAGAAGAAATACCTTGTCCAAAACTGTCTCTGTATATAACGATGTCAAGGGAGGGGTTGATCACTTCGATCAAAGAAAAGAAATACACCAAACAAGATGATCTGTAAAATGGTGGAATCGTATATTTTGTTTTCTAAATGACCTTGCTACATAAATAGTTTCATACTGTGGCAAGTGAACTTTAGAAACAGATGTTTCAAACAGCTAAAATTCTGTGTAGCAATTGCTCCTCAGCTAATAAACGGATATTCCTTAAGAAAAAGAAAAGACGTCCTACAAGCTTCAAAGCAATAAAGTCTGTAGTTCTGAATGAGGTGCGCTTAGCCAGGGAGGGAAATCATATGCTAAAGATGGTTTCCAACTATAGACGATGTGGGAATATAGCAGAAAGGTACAAGAAAAGAATGTGTGCAGAATGTGATGTCACTCTGTGCATTGCAACATGCTTCTCATCTTTTTATGGCAATTAAACATCATTAAATTTAATTTTATTTATGATGGTGAATGGTTCCTTGCGAAGTATTCTTCCCATCTTTTAAATTTAAATGGAAACATAAAATTCGGCAAGATGAAATATATTTCCTTAAATTCAATTGTTTAATTGTTAATAAAACATAAAAAATGCGAAACATTCAAAAAAGAAATAAATGGCCCACAAATGAGTTAAATATATTTAACTCGCCTCAATACTTTGAAGCTTCAAAATCTGTGTTTAAGATAAAATAAACATTTTATTCCCTTTGACTTTCGTCATGTGTGGCGAATCAAAAATACATTCATGTCCATAAATTAAGGATAATTCAGAATCACACAGAAATTGAACTCTAAAATAAAAATTTCACCTATAAAATTATCACACACATCTTGAAGAAGAATATGCAAATTACAGGAAACCACCAGATTGCACTGACAGTACGTCACAATGACGAGAGTGTAAGAGAGGGGTATATAAGGAATAGTGGCAAAGAGGTAAAATTGTTCACAAGCGCATTAAAAGCCTTTCAGTGAAATAACCGCATAGTTATGGAATAAAGGAAGCATTTGGATGATTTTTTACGTGGTAGAATTATCGGACGACTGGAATGTGGACGTACCGAGCTGGAAGTATCCGAGGAACTTGGAATCGCTCAGAGTGTCATCTCCAGGCATTGGCAACGATTCCAAAATGATGGTAATGTGAGTAGTTGTTACAGCACAGGTCACCCCCGAGTTACAACGCCGAATGAGGACCGGTATTTGGCAGTTACTGCCAAAAGAAACAGACAGAGCACAGCATCAGACCTATCTCGTCAGCTCTCTTCAGCTACCGGTACGACAGTTTCAAGGCAGAACGTGTACAGACGCTTAGGGCACATTGGTCTATATGCTCGTAGGCCTGTCAGATGTGTTCCCCTTGCCGCAACTCACTGTCGCCTGCGTTTAACCTGGAGTAGAGAGCATGCATTGTGGACACCGCAACAGTGGTCTTGTGTGATGTTTTCCGACGAGTCCAGGTTTAGTTTGCAGTCTGATTCTTGCCGGACTTTCATATGGAGAGTGTCAGGTACCCGTTACCACCAAGAGAACACCATTAAACGACATCGTTACGGTGGTGCAGGATGGCTCGTTTAGGGAGGAATTATTCTTGAATCCAGAACTGATTTGCATGTTCAGAGTGTAACGATGACAGGCCACATCTATCGGGATGTCATTCTGGAACAACTTGTACGTTTGTTTCGGGGCTCCATGGGAGCTGAATATCTGTTTAGGGATGACAACGCCCGTCCTCACCGTGCAAACATTGTAGACGAATGTCTTCAATCGGATGATATCACCCATATGGATTGGCCAGCATACTCACCGGACTTGAATCTAATAGAGCCTGTGTGGGATATGCTTGGCCGACGAATTGCAGCCCGTCAGCACCCTCCCACCTGTCTACCGGAACTTTGGAGGGTATTTCTTGATGAGTGGTGTAGTATTCCCCAAAATCAGATTGATAATTTGATACTCAGCATGCGTAGGCGTTTTAAGGCCTGTATTACATCGTCCGGGAGACATACACCGTATTAACTATCATACTAATCATGTTATACTGTTTTTTGTAAATAGGTTATTTTTTGAAATTTGCTCCAGGGAGTAAAAATAGCAATTTTTATTAATTATGTCAAACATATAGCATCTTTTTTGCTCTTTACCTTTTGTTTAATAAATAGACTTTACAAATACTTCAAATTTGTTTTGCTTTTGTCACTTTCTTTGCCTGAACTTCATTATCCTTAATTTATGGAAATGAGTGTAGTACCGGCTACGAAAACATTTTTATAACTAGTTTACACATGTTACAGACTGCAAATTATAACTGTTTTTCTGCTTCAGTTGCTACTGTGTCTAGAAAAATCTCCCCAAAGTTTCCTTTTGGACTTAATCTCCGCATAGTCGTTACAACTTAATCGTCTAGATGATTAAACCAACACATTGTAAACTTTCTTGGAGAATTTTAACGGTTGAGTATCCAACGATTAAACATCGATTTTAGTTGCCAGTTTTCTTGACACTGTTGCCATATGGTAATGAAATTCAATGGAGAATGTCTCTAAAAATACTTAACTCTGAAATGTAAACTACTTTATGCTGTGCAATCCCTATCGCCAAAGGTAGAATGGTTCTATTGTTTCAGGATTTTAAAAGTCTGCAGCATCCCTAAGGGTCATTGGTTCTGTATTAAAAATTTGTTGAAGTAAGAATCGATTGATCGTCATAGTAGTTAGGAATTAGATTACATAGGATTTTTTTCTTGTAAGGATTTTGAAAGGTAAAAAAATGATGGTATAAATAGAAAAGTAAGCTTATAAAGGTATAAGTATTGAGTATTTGTTTAAATCCAATGAACAAGTATAAATATTTAAGGATAAATGCAAATCATAAAGTGGTTTTCTGTTGAAGATTATGAAGAGAAATATAAGCCATAATAATTCTGGCAACTAGGTGTTAAGGAGCATTATATTTCGCTGTTAACATCTTCAGAGATACTCCTATCGTGAAAAATTTTACACTTAAGCTTTGTAAATATTGGGACATGAAAGTGAAGAGTTTGATCCTAAAAAATTAACTTAATAAATGGAAGTAAAAGTTATTCGAACATTGTATCAGTGTTGTTCAAATGAAAGTGATTCAAAGTTTGTATCCACGTCACACTTCAAATCTTAGGGTCAGCGATGATAGGTACATAGATAGAAACAATATTTAATCATTGAAATTTATGCAAAGTTTGTTAAAAAATATCATCCGTGGCACTTAGTTGGTGTGGTGTGGTAATTAGAAGAGGAAGATGCCAGCTCAGGTGTCGTCCTCGTCACTTGACCATGGTTCAAAATTACGCGGTCCGTCGCCAAAAGCCCTCGTGTAGCTGAACAGTACGAAGTTAATATTCATTCACTCACCCATGGCACTTAGGCAGGTGTCTCCTTGCTTATGAAGATTACGAATTTCGTTCGAGAAGGACGATGTCGGTTAATCATGGAACCAGTTCAAAACTGCAGCCATTTCGCCATCGTTGGAGTGAAATCGTTGACCCATTAGGTCGTCAACATCACCTTTTCTATTGACTGCAGAGCTTTGAATTTTTAGGGTCTATGTGAGTTGGGATGTTTCCATCGGATGCTGATGGACTTCCAGTTGGAATTGAGGACACCAGGTTTTATCCTCAGCCACTATATGCTGCACAAAGTTTTCATCGTCATTTTTGTAGCGCACCAAATGTTGTAAGCTCATGCCCATATCGGTTTACACCTTTCCAGTGTGTTAAAAACTTTATTACAACTTGCTGATCCGTTTAGGACGCATTTTAATCCATACCTACCTTTTTTAAATGAATGTCTCGTCCTTACGAATGCAGTTATCAAAAATCCGTTAGCGCATGCGTATGTGTGGTACACACACCTTTAATATTCAGTTTGTTTCACAAAAATACATTGAAAATTGTACACATGCGTAGCTTCGAATCACTTTCATTTGAGCACACCTAATATATCTGTTAGATGCTATATATCACTTCCTTTCGACTTGAGAAAAGAGACCGCCGAAAGATGGCATATTTGCATTATTTACAGAAAGAAAAAACATTTGATTTGCATGCTGCCGTCGTATAAATGGTAATACGATTGGATCCATTGCTCTGCATGTAATCATAATGTTCACACTACAGTGAACGTGAGGCATATGAACTTTTATATTTCTCGTTGTGTTTATGTACAGTGGAAAGTCTGTATTTATTTATGTATTATTTAATTTTATTTATTTATTGTTTGGGAAACGAGGGAAAATTCTCCTTACCTGAGAATGAGTAGATTTTGCTTTATCACATGACTCGGAACGTTTCTCTGGCATTTTCAAATATAATTTTCGTTAGGTTTATATTTTCTGCTTCAAATAAAAGTAATTTTTTTTAAAGTAAAAGACTGCGATTGTTTTATTGGCCTCAATTCCCCTGTTAAATATGCTCTACAACAACAATGTATCACATCAAATCATTACATTTTAATCAATTGTAAAATATGAACTGTTGTTGCATTTAATTAATTATACTTAATATTGTGCACATATTTTGGCTGTTACGTATCCACAGTCGACCAACAGTCGTCATTGATAATATTGTCTTAAAACAAGCACGGAAGCGGTTTTTCACTTATGGATGCGTACTGTGGCACTTGGCGGTGTCTTTTGATTTGAAGGAATTAGTTGAAGGTATAATACTTCAGTACCAAATTTTCATTGCATGGAATTCTAAGATAAATCTTAGTCTGTATCATATATTTTGAAATATATTTCTATTTAAAAAGTGTTTCTTGTTTTACAAATCTAAATATATGTAATAAACAATGCAACAATTTAAATTTAAAAAAATAAAAGAGTAGCACTGAAAATCATTCATCTCATATCATAATTGAGGTAATGATGCAATGATAATGCATACTCAAATTAGAACGAAAATTTTTCCCTGTTTAAATCAGCTGTAATTTTTTTCAGAATTATGCTCTTATTATTTTATATGGCTGCTTTTGAATAAGATTGCCTTTTAAATAAATAAGTACTTAAAAAGTAACGCTTGTTACATTTTCAAATAAGTTCAATAATTTTCATAAACTCGTAAACTTATTTTAAATGCTATGTATCTGGATTTAAATTCATATTTTTCTGCAACATTGCAAATTAATCTACTACTTTATATGAAGCTTTAAAATTTAATAAATTGTGTATCATTGAAAATAATCCCCTTGAAGTTATTTAGGCTATGTTTGTAGTTTCCTTTTTAATTCCTACTATATATATATATATATATATGTATGTGTGTGTGTGTGTATTGTTCAGGTTTTTAATCGTTAATAAAATACATTCTAATAATCCATTCAATTTCAAATACAGTTTCTTAAAAACTTGTAGTGGATGACACTTCAAGTTTTAAAAAGTTAAGTTTAAATTTTTTTTCCAAGTTTTTTTTTCTTTTCAAGCTAAGTTTTTTTTTCAAATATTAATTCACTAAAAAGTGAATAAATAGTAACAAACAAAAAATAATAGTCCAACAGCATGTATAGAAACGAAAAGATTTAGTTGTGTTCCTGTAGTGCAATGGAGAGCGTTTTTCACATTTTATTCAGAGGTCGTGGGTTTGAATCCCGCCAGGGATGGCTTAGTTTCTGGGAATGTGATTTTTTTAATTATACTACTTAATATGAATAAATAAATTTAATTAAATAAATAAGTAATAACAAACACAAACAAACAAATAGTTTAACACCTTATATAGAAAGGGAAAAGAAAAATTGTAAGGGAAATCGCTTTTTCTATTTTGGCCACTTAATACTGTGATTTTGTCCTATGGATATACATATTTATTTTAATTATAATTATTTAATAAAAATTAACTGAAACAAAGCTTTTCTTTGTTCACCTAAGTAGGAATTGACTTAATATTTTTTATTTATTACTTGTTACATATCATTGTAAAATAAAGGAATCTTCCGAATATGTTACTCAGTCTACAGAAAGTCGAATTGACTACTCTAGAAATAGAGAAGTTTTCCATTCTGCATAACCCTTCAGAAAACTAAATTTTTAGAAACGTAAGCCAAAGAATTGGGGAGGGGATCTTTTATTAAGAAAAAATTAGAGGAAAAAATCTATCTAGGTGTTAAAAATAAAAACAATAGCATTTTCTGAGACATAGGTAAATAAACTATATACATAATATTGAAAGTAGTGTCACAAATCAGCCATTCAATAATATAATAGTTAGTATGTGATATGTTAAAATGCTCAATACATTTATCTCTTCGTCTCACATTCAGACTATAATTTAATTAATTTCATCGTATGCTCACGTGAGTCGTACTTGACAAATCAAATATATCAATAATATTACTAATATATCATGTACTTTATGCAGATACTTCTGTATTGACAAAAGTTTTCGTAATTCAGCAATTGCTCATATTAAAAGCTCAACAGTCAATACTATTGCTTACAGTTAAGTTAAAGAAATTCGGTTTTAGAAATACAGTCGTAATCAATCTAATAGGAGAAATCTATAGTACTAGATAGATACATTTTCTCAACCAGCATTCTTATTCAGAACTGATTTTGATATCTTCTTGTATTATCAAACTAAATACTACAGATACGATTATCGCTTAAGACTCCAGAGCTTGAATCAGCAATCTAAGTACAATATATTCAACCCTAAGTCTTTAATTTCAAATAATAGGAAGTCACATGAGCTTATATTACAATAGTACATAATTCCTGTACTACTATTACATATAACAGTACATTGCTAATACTCAGCCATTCAATATAATCCTGGTTTACTAATTGGGAAACATGTTGACAATAATATGGATTAACAATAGTTATTCCGCAATCCGGATTGTCTATAGATTGTTAAAGTTTTAATGAAATTAATCAATTATCCCTGCTTTCAAAACACTTATTTGAATTTAAATTTGGAGAATCTTGGGGAAAAAATATGGATGTTAATAAAATGTTTAAGCATTTTATACAATATAATTTTAAAAATTAAAAAAAAAATTGTAAATTTTTTATCTTTTATATTGCTTTTACGATAATAGTAATAATAGATTTAAATATGATCGTAGAGGAAATTGGATCACAACATCCAATTCCGAATCTAAAACTGAACAATACTTTCAAAATTGTTGATATTTTTCTTTTCCAAATACGTATTTCCTAAATTTTAGACAACTAATAATGTTAATGTTAAATTTTCAAATTTACTGATGATATTTTATAGTTGAAATAGCAGGCCAATTAAACTTGCAAAACGCAGACGATTTTTTCTTTTTAACATTTTTTTTCCTTTATCAAAATATTACTTAATAAACAGCTACACGTATAAATAAATGAAATATAAAATTATTTTTAAAATCCAAATAAAACATTTCTTGGCAAGACCAAAATTGCAATACAATATTATATGATGTTTAAAGTACTACTCATAATTGTTAAAGAAATTTTCTTGAAAAATTTGTTTATTTTTTTATTTTCTCATAAGTTTGTTTGACGTGATAGTATAACAACAACATTGGTTTTAAAAATTAAGAGAATATACTTACTTCTGATAAATTACATCTCCAGAAGTAATGGACAAACTTTAATTTCATACAAAAGAATACTACACAATAGTTATAGACACAATCTTTAAATCGTCGGTAATACTGCCGTTGCGAAAATTTTGGACTCTGTTTCTCTGCTGAAATGATGGCTGGAAAGATATTTTGCGGGTCAAGAAAATTTTTTCTTGCAATACTAGTAAATGAGTTGATATGGCCCAAAAAATGTCTGACTTGACAACAATATATAGTCAACAAAAGTTTCTGTCACTAAAATTTGGCGACAAAAATAGAGGTTTATGGGAAATATCAAAAATGTCTGATAATTATTTCGTTCGAAAGTTTCACAAAAAGACCTATAGGGACTATGAAGAGAAACAATAGGAAATTAAAGCCTGATAGCAAATTCGAGTTTTCATTCAACTTGTGCAATATTGGGATTAAAGATTTGTAATACTTTGGATTTGTGAAATTATAGTTTTCGGGGAACTATTGTGTATTTTATATTGTACATTCTTACTGTTTCCTACTAAATAAAATTGTTATTGTTTTACAAGAAAGTTCCATAATAAATTATGTTTTTTTCCCAAGAGAGTTTACCTGTTAAACTTTGAAGACCTATCTTACAGTTGAGCGAGCATTCAGCATGAACTTTAGATTTGTGGTATTACAGTTTTCACACGAGTAATATTGTGCATTTTACATGCATTATTTTTTAATTCTATATTTTTCATTGTAATAAATTAATATCATTAATAACGGCTTACACAGATTTTAATAAAAATCGTAATAATGCAAATAATTTGTTACTGTATTTGTTAAACTTATAAAAGTTTCATCCTTATTTACATCTGCCTTGTAATTTGTTTTCAAACTTATGAATAAGTTACGCAAGTCTCAGGTCATTAAATCCATGGACATAAATGAAAAGCATTTACGGGGCATAAGGTACATAACTATCTGAAATCGCCTATTTTGTATGACAGTTACTATACATAATGCTCTGGTCATTCTAAAAATTGTTTAATTACTTTTTCACAAATAATGTCTCGTGTGACTCATAAAATCGAATTTTAAAATTTAAAAAATTATCTAAGACATCTTCCAAGCTAAATTTAGAATCAGTATGTTCATTTTCATTTTATCATACGTTAAATGATTTTGAATTAAGAAACAAGATTAAAATTTAAAAGAAAATTACTTAGGATTTCTGTTTTATGAAGCAAAGCGTGATATAAAATTCATGCATTGCATGCTTACTGAAAGAACGAGATAAAAATAATAAATTTAGAATTATAATTGAGAAATTTATGGTACGGAATTTGATATATATTTAAAAATTATTAAGTTTCTGAAAATTTCTTAAAAATAACGAAAAGACAAAACTAAATTTATTTTTCAAAAAAAAGTTATTGCTAATATTGTTTACTACGATACACTTAATTTTTCATCTTCGAATGTATCTTATATTGATTGCTTCTCTTATACTATATATGTTAAACCTTACTATTTTTATTATTTACATCACTATGTTTTGCCTTATGATATATTTATAAATATATCATTACCACCTATTCTGTTTAGTTTTTATGCGATATAACTGAGTTTTATAATACACATTTTCAATTACTGAAGTTTATTAACTGAAATTTTAAATATGTTTCATTTTTACATTGTTCAAATTTCCAATATCTCTCATTAATTGATTGCTTTTATATTTCTGGCCAATAAAGTTGCAATTTCAGGAAGGAATGGAAAAATCAGAATAATGGTTATTGAACACATGTATTATATGTTAGATATAATATATTATATGTTATATATATATATATATATATAAGTTTTTAGATTTTAAAGAAACATGGAAGCACAGATTTTAAGGAAATAGTACTTTGAATAATCACTTCTGGCAGAAATAACAGCTGTTATAAGCATGGCCATTAAATTCAACAAAGATTAGATGTCATGTACGGGTACAGCTACCCATGAAACTAAAATTAGAATTTGCGGGTCTACAGCGCGTAGCGCTTTTACCCAGTGTGAAAAGAATAGCAAATCCATGAGAGAAAAATAAAAAATCAAGTAACCCCCGGCGTGGGGGGCAGAGGAACTGGCTCCGAGGTGGCCGCGCAGGGCGGACGAACCGGGGAGAAATCGGGAGGAAGCGCAAGGAAGGAAAACGATCACCTAACAATAAAAAGAGGAGGCAACCAATATGAGCGGGCGGGCAGTGACAGTTCACTAAGAGTCCGTTTCGGCGCATTAGAGCATTTGGTGTTGTAGATGTATAAAATTAGTGTTTTTTGTAGTGTCTATGGAGGTTTAAGAGGCAAAGCCCACTTTGTAGTGGCATAAGCATACTTTAATTTAGGATGTGGATACGTAAATAATGTTTGTGCTTTTATTATGGGGTTATCGTGATTTTCGATGGTTCTAAAACATTCCTGGATAACTTAGTGATGAAACTAGATATCGGCTCCATGTGTAAATCGTAGTGTATCACGTCGTTTCTAACGTACCAAGGTGCGTTAGTCATGACGCGAAGTATTTTATTTTGAACAATTTGAATTTTTTTCATGTGGGTGGGGGCTGCAGCTCCCCAAACAGGGGCTGCATAAGTAATCACTGGGCGCAAAATTTGCTTGTAAAGAATGACTTTATTTTCTAGGGAGAGAGGAGACTTTTTCCCGACCAGGGAAATAGCCAAATGAATTCTTCCCCAGAATTTATCTGCGAGATAGTCGATGTGTTTTCTGAAGGTTAGTCTACTATCTAAGTGTAAGCCCAGGTACTTTACCACCGGAGCCCACTGTATGTAGTCATCAAAAAGTGTGAGCTGGAAGGGAGGGTCGATGGCCCCCCACTTCCGGAATACTATTGCTTGAGATTTGTCAACATTAATTGCAATTCTCCAGTCTGTAAGCCAATTTTCTAAAGTATCTAGGAATCTTTGTATAGCTTTTAATGAGTAACTGAGCTGAGAACCCTGTGTTAACACCGCGGAGTCATCGCGAACAGGCAGGTACTAACTGTGGGGTGTGTGGAAAATCGTGAGTGTAGATGTTGTACAAACACGGTGAAAGGGTACTACCCTGGGGGGTGCCGCTTTGGCAAGCACCAAAATTTGAATAGTCATTATTTACGCGAACACGAAAGGTTCTGTTTCGTAAATAATTATGTATAATTTTAATTAAATACCCAGGGAAGTTGAGTTTAATTAATTTGTATGTGAGGCCATCATGCACATCTTGTCGAATGCCCTCTTGACATCAAGAAAGACACCGACAGTGTATAATTTGCTAGCGAAACCTTCATTAATAATGTTAGTAACTCGTATCAATTGGTGTAGCGTGGAATGGCCCTCCCTGAAACCATGTTGTTCAGGGGGAATGCAATCTATGGCTTTGCAGTGCGTTTGTATTCTCGTTAAAATTATTCGTTCAAAAATCTTAGCAGTGGCGTTTAATAAACTAATTGGTCTGTAGCCTTGTGGAAACGTGTTATTTTGCCCTAATTTGGGCAGCATGACTACATTTGCTTGCTCCCATGGTGTAGGAAAGTGATTTTTAATGAGGCATTGATTGTAAATCTTAGTAAGATGTGTGATAGCATTTAAAGTTAAGTATTTAAGAGCGATATTGGGAATTTGGTCTGGACCAGAAGCTTTCCTATTCTTCAGTTTCTTAATGATGCCTCGTACCTCAGAAGGAGAAGTGAGTGGAGGTGGTGTGTCTGTTGTGAAGTTGTCGAAATAGTCAAAGACTAAATTTTCGACTTCTTCGATCTTGTCATCACTATAAGGTTCGGCATTTTCCTGAAAAGTGACTTCAAGTGTCTCTTTGAAAGCCTCCGCCTTATCGAAATCTGAATATACCAACCCACTCGAACCATGGAGGGTGGGATGGCAGTATGTTTTTTAGTGATCTTTCTATGTAAATGATAAAGAGAATTGTCCTGGGATTTAAAGTAGATAAGAAATTTTTCCAGGTCCTGTTTTTATGTTGGTCGATTTCTATCCTGATCTGTCTAATGAGAGCATTTACTTCACGTTTGTATGGTGGATATCTGGTTTGATTCCAGAGTTTCCTAAATCTGTTCTTAGCCCTAATGAGCTCTCTTATGTTGTCAGGAAGGCGAAGGTGAGGTGTGTTAATTAATCTAGTGGAAGTGGAAGCAGAAAGAGCATTAGCAATCATACTGGTATAATTTTGAACGGCTGAGTCCAGATCATCTATCGTGGGTGTTATGAATGAGAATGAGACTTTAGATTTTGAGTTTGATGTAGAATGCAATTATCAATTGTATAACGAACGGATTTTCACTTACCGCCATTTTCCATGCTAGGCGTAGGAACACTGTGGAAGTATTTCGAAATAAAAAGCTGTATAGAATATATATATAACTGAAGAGTATTAATCATTCACTTCAATGATTTCACAAGTCGACTTTTCAAGTATATATTTACTTCACACACACACTCATGCCTTTACATGTGCGATAAAAGAAAAACATTACACTAAAACATAATTACAAGAATGGCGACCAGTACAACCGAATCATCCCAATGGAATGTCGTTTTCCCCCGAAATCACTCCGGATACTAGAAAACCAAGTCCAGTTCGTGGCGCCATCTCTGGACGGCGAAAGGAGTCAACTATTCTTAACATCCTCCGGGGGGCGGGAAGATGTAGTCGATGGTGGTAGGGGCAAGACTGCAACTTGAGAGACTGGTCTTGTCATGACTCCACGTGAAGTCTGTATAGTGACGACACGGCATATTCCGTCAGCTCCAGGATGTGTGGCCACAATCCTTCCGGGAGTCCACCTGGTGCTGAAAGAGGCTGGATTCTTGATTAGGACGAGGGATCCTACCGTGAAGTCTTTCTGGCCCTGCATCCATTTGGTTCGGGACTGCAAGGTGTTGAGGTAGGAGAGCTGCCAGCGAGACCAGAACATCTTTTTCAACTTCATCAGAAGAGACCACCTAGAATGAAGACTCAGAGATTGGTTAGTTAGACTGTGATCAGGGAGTTCAAGCAAGGGACACCCGATAAGAAAGTGTCCGGGTGTTAACACCTGGAGATCCTTAGGGTCTGATGATAGCGGATAAAGAGGACGTGAATTTATGCACGCCTCGATTTGGCACAGGATTGTAGCTAACTCTTCAAAGTTCAGCACAGCCGCTTTTAAGGTTTTGAGCAAATGATGCTTTGTGAGTTTGACTGAGGCTTCCCACACACCTCCGAAATTTGGTGCATATGGAGGAATGAAGTGCCACTGAATGTTTTTGCTTGACGAATAGTCCTGGACATTAGAGTTGTGAAGTAATTTAAACAAGTCCTTCAAGTAAGCTGAAGCACCAACGAAATTTGTACCGTTGTCAGAATAAATGTCTGATGGATAGCCACGGCGTGACACAAATCGACGCAGTGCTGACAAAAATGCTGCTGCTGATAGCGAAGATACGAGTTCAAGGTGCACTGCTTTAGTACACATGCAGATGAAGAGGCAGATGTACGATTTGAAGTTGCTGGCCTTGCGAGTATGTTGGCACTTTGTCGTGATAGGTCCAGCAAAGTCAATGCCTACTTTTTCAAAAGCACGACAAGGGGTGATTCGTTCGATGGGTAGATCACCCATCATTTGAGAGACTGGCTTCGCTACAAGCTTAAAACAGTCTACGCAGTTGTGTAGTTCTTTTCTGACAGCTGATTTACCATTAGGTATCCAAAACTGCTGACGAATGAGGGATAAGACTAGTTCCTGCCCAGCATGGAAATTGACCCTATGAAAATGTCTAATGATTAGACTTGTAAAGTGATTATTTTTTGGTATGAGCATAGGATGCTTTTGTTCAAATTTAAGAGTTTGTTGGAGACGAAGACGTCCTCCGACACGAAGAATTCCCTCAGAGTCAAGGAATACATTCAAAGACTGAAGGTTGCTAGATTTGGGAAGAGGCTTGTTACATTTCAAGAGATTAAGTTCTGTATGGTATTCTCCATTTTGTAACAATTTGACTACCTTTTTGATTGAGGTTTCTAACTCATGTGTATATAAAGGCCCAGTAACTTTGGACACTGATTTGGAATTATGGTAGAATCTGAATATCCATGCAACAGTCCTAATTACTTTCATGTACGAGGAAAACTTATCCAAGAAACTAAGAGAATTATCAACACCAGTTGAAAGAACAACAGAGTCACTTAATGATTCAGACTGATCAATAGGAACAAGTGGAACTGGCTGTTCAGAGAAAGGAAGAAATGAATTGGAAGAAGGATGGAAATCATGAAGCCATTTTGGACCAGTTACCCACTCTGAATTTTCAAGAAGTTGTTTCGGGTAGAGGCCTCTTGTTGCCCAATCTGCCGGGTTTAATTTTCCCGGAATGTGATGCCAAGATTCTTTTGAGGTTAGTGTATGAATTTTCCCAACCCTGTGTTGCACAAATTGATTTCCTTTTACAGGTGGATTATTTATCCAACTCAGTGTAATTGTTGAGTCACACCATAAATAAGTATCGTGAGTGATGTTAAGAGATCTCTTAAATGTGTCTAGAAGTTCAGCCAGAAGCAGAGCACCACAAAGCTCTAACTTAGGTAATGATATTGTTTGTACAGGTGCCACACGAGTTTTTGAAACCATTAAGAATAAGTGTGGCGAATCAGAAACAACACGTAAGTATATTACGGCTGAATATGCCTTTGAGGAGGCGTCACAGAACCCATGAATTTCACAGTGTTTAGCATTTTGTGTTTGAACATATCTGGGAACTTTTATTTGTTTGAGGCATGAAATTTCTGCTTGAAACCGATTCCATCTATTAAGAATGTCTGATGATATCTCATCATCCCAGTCAAGCCCTGCCTTCCACAGGTCTTGAAGAATAATCTTTAAAATTATAGTTGAGGGAGAGACAAACCCCAGAGGATCAAAGATGCGTGCGATGATTGATAGCATCTGTCTCTTTGTGGATACCTGTCGGGTAAGACTGCTCTTACTCTAAAGGAATCCTCGTTTAGATCCCAGAATAAGCCAAGAATTTTCTGGGTGGACTCATCATCAAATGAATGTGAGGAAATATTTGTCTTTAGACTGTTTGGTAAGTCTGACAAAACCTCTGGATGAGTGCATGACCATTTTCGCAGCTCAAATCCACCGGCTGACATTAAATTTTGCAGTTCGTGAACAATTTTCCTAGCCGAGTCCAATGAGTCAGCACCGGCTAACAAATCGTCAACATAGAAATGATCTTTTGCGAGCTTAGCTGCCTGTGGAAAACGATGTTTTTCATCCTCACATAATTGTTTCAAAGTTCGGATGGCAAGAAATGGGGCACAAGATGTACCATAGGTAACTGTATTTAATTTGAAAATCCCTAATGGTTCCTCTGGAGACTTCCTCCAAAATATTTGTTGAAAGCATACATCATCTTGTGATATTAATATCTGTCTATACATTTTTGCAATGTCAGCAGAAAAAGCAATTGGGAAGAATCTGAATTTAAGTAAAGTTAGAAAAATGTCTGACTGTAGTTTTTTACCAGTCAGCAGAATGTCATTCAAAGAATTTCCATTTGTACTTTTGAATGAGCCGTCAAACACCACCCTTAATTTGGTTGTGGAACTATTATCATTAATCACACCATGATGTGGTAAGAAATAATGTGGAGATTTTACATCTGATGCGAGAGGCGTCATGTGACCAAGGTTTTGGTATTCCTCCATAAATTCTGTGTATTGTTCCTTTAATTGATTATTAGAGTGAAGTTTTCTTTCAAGAGAATAGAATCGTTTTAATGCACCCTCCTTACTATCTCCAAGACTTGAATCATCTCTAAATGGCAGTTTTAGAATATATCTACCATCAGCATTACGAATATGAGAATTTACGAATATAGACTCACATAGCTCATCCTCATCCTTTGACGGAATTTCCTTAGGAACAGATTCAAGTTCCCAAAATTGTTTCAAAGAATGGTCTATGTTTAAAAGGGTGTGACAGATTAGGGATGAATTTTGATTATATGGTGTATTTATGGTACCTGACAATAAATGACCTAATTTTGTTGGCAATGCTGATGGGGTACCTTTGGGTCCCATTATAGGAGTCCCTGAAATTATTGTCATAAAAACATCAGCACCTAGAAGAATGTCTATTTCATTTTCAATATAAAACGTTGGATCAGCAAGAGTTAGATCTTTGATATGAGGCCACTCATGATATTTAATTGGAAAGTTTGGCATAGCTGAAGTGACTTTCGAGACTAACAAAGCTTTTACTTGAAATTTATCAGAGGAAACACAAGAAAAAAATTCCAAGTTTGTCGAATATAACGAAGTTTCAGCAAATGTTTCATTTACACCTACTAATCTATGATTGGTGTGTTTTAATGGCAATTTTAAGCGATCAGCACATTGCTTGGAAATTAAAGAATTTTGAGAAGCATTGTCTATCAAAGCACGGCAAGTTATTTGTTGACCATGTTTAGATTTAACATTTATTAATGCTGTGGACAACAATACGTGACCTTCTGCCAATTGTGTGCAATTGTTAGACACTGTCACAACAGAATTTGCTTGAGTATCTGCTGAAGGACTGACTGAATATCTGTGTAATAATGTATGGTGTCTTTCAGAACAGTTTTTACAAGAGAATCCTATTCTACATGTGTCAAGCCTGTGGTTACTCCTCAAACAATTGGTACATAAATTATTGTTCCGTACCACTTGCCATCTTTCATTTACATTCATAGAATTAAAAGTTGGACATTTGAATAAGGCATGGCTTTGACAACATAGAATGCAATTGTTACTTTGACCAACATCTAATTTTACCCCTGATTTTACTTGGTTACATTTGACAACAGTAGTATTTACATTTGATTTGTTAAAGGAATATAATGGTTTAACATTACCTTTCTTAATGTCAGGTTTTACAAAGTTTAACTCATTCAGACCACGAGCTTCTCTTTCAATGAAAACTCTAAATTCCTCAAGAGTGGGAATTTTATTAGTTTCCAAAGATAATTCCCACCGTTGACTAATACATGCATCCACTTTTGAAATGAGAAAATTTATTATGATCAACTCTGTTAATGAATTTGTTTCTAAATCCAAAGTTTTTAAATTTCGAACGACTTCATTGCAAATATCTATTATTTCCAAAAGCAATTTTGAAGTATTTGCCCTGGATATCTTAATACTAAATAGCTTATTTATTTGGCTAAGAGCTAATTGTCGCTTGTTTTCATACCGACTGCACAGTATATCCCAACAGTTCTTAAGATTGTCCACAGTAATTGCAAAACCCCGAATTAATTTGGCTGCATCCCCGCGAACAGAAGCCTGCAGATATTGCAATTTTTCAAGATCACTTATTGATTTGTTATCTAGAATCGAAGACTTAAATAGCTCTTTGAATGAAATCCAGTTCTCGCAATTTCCATAAAAATGCGGAACTTCAAGTTTTGGTAAATTAACTACTGAAGATTTTACATGAATACTATTTTTTACTTCCTCAAACTCAGATTTTTGTTCAAGGTCAACAACCCAATTGAATAACATATCTTTATATTTCATATAAATGTCAAATGATTCATCACTTTCATGCGTTGACAATTCACCGAATATTTCAGTTAATCTATTTTCGTATTGCAACACTTGGGTTTTTAAAACACGTATGCGTGATTTATTATCATCGCATTTATTTATTCTACTTTCAAAAACTTTTAATTCTTTTATAATTAAATCAAATTTACCACTATTTTTCGACTGTTTTGGAGCCATGATTTATGAATGAAATTTTAAAATTCTACACAAAATACACAACTATACCAATAATAACAAATGCCGACACAATGCAAATACACAACTATCAAAAAATATTTATACAAAATAGAACAAAAGAATAAGTCTAGAATCAAATAATAAATAATATCAATCAGAATGTATAAGAATACTTCAAGAATTCGTATCAGAATAAATGCACTAGAATAAGAATATCGAGTATGAAACGAATAATATTAATCAGAATGTATAAGAATACTTCAAGAATTCGTATCAGAATAAATGCACTAGAATAAGAATATCGAGTATGAAACGAATAATTAAAATAACAAAGACTAATCACATCAATAACTCTCCGGCTCGACGGACCACATGTTATGAATGAGAATGAGACTTTAGATTTTGAGTTTGATGTAGAATGCAATTATCAATTGTATAACGAACGGATTTTCACTTACCGCCATTTTCCATGCTAGGCGTAGGAACACTGTGGAAGTATTTCGAAATAAAAAGCTGTATAGAATATATATATAACTGAAGAGTATTAATCATTCACTTCAATGATTTCACAAGTCGACTTTTCAAGTATATATTTACTTCACACACACACTCATGCCTTTACATGTGCGATAAAAGAAAAACATTACACTAAAACATAATTACAAGAATGGCGACCAGTACAACCGAATCATCCGAATGGAATGTCGTTTTCCCCCGAAATCACTCCGGATACTAGAAAACCAAGTCCAGTTCGTGGCGCCATCTCTGGACGGCGAAAGGAGTCAACTATTCTTAACAG
>BMAO01021197.1:0-21371 GCA_019973975.1 Trichonephila clavata | reverse complement strand
TTTATAAATAATTGATAACGTAATCTATATACTGTCTACTTAAAAATGTCGCAAGTGGATCCTACTATTACATAGGGGCACAGGGCCTATATCTTAAGACATCACTGAATATACATCATGGACATCATACAGAATCGAACTACGGCAACGGCGTTTAAATAATGGTACCCGAGGGAGAAGTACCCTTATAATAAGCACTCATCAGAAATAAATTGGAAATTTAATAGAGTCGAATTTTGTTAATAAGAAAACGGAATTTAAATTGTTATCAAAATTAACTCAGCGCTTCAACTGGTGTAGTAGAGAACAAGTGTGGTGAGGGTTTCTATGATTGGCAGTATGGGAGGAATTTCGTCTCTCGTTGATTGGTCAGACCGAGGAGTAAAGGGAAGAAATCTCGAGGAAGAGTGGTGTATTTCTCTCATAGCATTTTGAAAAAAATGTCCTGGGACTGCTCATAAAATAACACTCGAATTTTGAATATTGAATAATTTTTAATCTAAAGCCCGATGCCTTAAGGAAAACTAATTTAAGAGACAAGAAAAATTAGACTTCAACCACTACTCGTCTCCATAATAATAAATTATAAAAAAGGACCCGTCAGCTGCTGCCATCTAGAAGGAATAATTTGCGGAAAAAGTAAATAAAAAAATTTTTTAATTACGATTTAATTGAGAAAATTTTAAAACAAGAGAAAAAACTGTTGAAAATGATAGAATAATTTAATGAAGTTACCGCACCAATCGAGAGCAATAATTTTGCGAAATAATGTGAGGACGTTAAATCTGTAGTAGCTCGAAATTTTCACCTTGACATGAGGAAGTTTGGAGAGTGGCCCTCGTCACTTAACCGTGTTTTAAAATTACAAAATACACCAACAACAGCCTTGTGTTGCTTTATATTCGGATATTAATATTCACTGACTTGGTTCAATAATAAGCCGAATGATAAACTTAGTTATTTTCAAAAACGCAGCCAACAATTTGACAGTAGCACAGAATACAGAAATTAAATAATTTTTTTTTTTTGCTATCACAAAAAGTTGATACACATCTGCACTAACCAGTTCATATTATCTCTAAGCATCTAATCTCAACTATAAATCTCGCATTTCGTTGAGTACCTAATATGTGTTGCACAGCATATGATTGCATTAACAAAAGGCAAAATTAAATTTGTGGAATAAAATATTTTTTAGATTTTCTTTGGTGAATCCCTCTTTTCTCAGTACTGAAATAAAAATGATGAAACGCGCGCGCGCGCGCGCGCGTGAAGACTTCAAATCATTTACTTCCTCTAAATTATACTCCAACAACTTTGAAGACAAATGTTTTCAATAACAACCGTTTACGAAGAGTAGAAACAAAGTTCCACAATAACTTTTTTTGTATTTACTAAAAAACATCTTGAAGGGTATTGTAAGCAGTTTGCCTGTATAGAAATGCAATTACTGTATTTTTTTCATTAAAAATAAAAATAGTTATGCAGAGAGCAAGAAATGGTAAAATTTATTAGTTAACTGAAGTTTTATTACAGTGACCTCCAAAAGTTAAGGTATAACAAATTTTTTGTATCAAATTTAAAAAACTATGAACTTAGAAACAAGAATTTTAGAGGAAATCAGCACTAAACAGTTTTTTTTATTGAATGGAACTCAAAAATTATCATGCAAAAGTTAACAAACACAAGTATGACTTACAACAAAAACGTATTCGTGTCAGAAAAATTTCATTCATGCAGATGTCACTACTTCACAGTTTTATGTGGAAACGTCATGGAAATACTACAAAAATGGGTTCTAATATAATGAATATTTTACCCCAAACTGCAATGAATTGGTGTCATCGACCTTCTGTGCTTTCATTTAGCTTGTCGGATATCGAAATGACCAATCACGAAATAACCCTTCTTCCTAGAGGTGGACTTCAAGGGAATAACGCGTCTACCAAGGTAGTCCAAAATTGGCTCTATCGGATTCGGATTTGGAATTTGAGCTGTGGTCAATCTTTTCAATCAAACTGTGATCTTAAAGATAATCCTCGGCAAGCACAGCGAGGTCGCACATTGTCATATTTCAGAATGAATTTATGACTAATAGTAGTGGCATATGTGAGGACATATTGAGGATTCACGGATCTCGTCCTGATATCCTGCACCAAAGAGTCTCCTTGGAATACATGCAGATCAGTGGAACTATCGAGAGAAATCCTTGCTCACATCATGATTCCATCATCTCCGTAACTGAGTCTTTCAACATTCTTTGAATGATTGTACTTGGTTCGTTGTTCCCTAATAATCAGCAGACACCCTGAATCACTCTAAAGTGGCAACCTGGATTAGTCTTTGAAGAGTACAGACGCCCATTGCTGTTTCGTTCAGGAAACGTATCCCCTTGCCCAACAAATTGAAACATCTCTGTCGTCAGTTCAGTGGGATACACATAACCTGTCTACTTGCACAGAAACTTACATTAAAAGGCATCTTTGTACCTAGGCAGGGAATATTGTTGTTCCCTTTGTAAATATCTGCAACGAGCTAAAACAGAATAGCGTTTCTCTTCATTTTGATCGAAAAAGCAAGAAATTGATTACCCGTAATTTTAAACTTCGGGATCGACCCAGAATATATCTTGCCACAGAATCTTCAGGTATAAGGTGATACTATTGTCAGGTGGACCACATTGGGAGTCACATTGAGACATTATTAGTATTATTCTGTGAGTCCCGTTTTCATCCATTCAATCAGTTGCCACCTTAACGAGACGGATGAACCACTTTTCTTTCTATTCTCTCGGTTGTTGTCACTGAATTTACCAACAATTATTGAAAATAAAATGTACACACGAAGCCGCGAAGTACGATTTTGTACATTTTATTCCACTTCTATATAAGAGTCAATTTCTTTAAAATAAATGTTATGTATATCGTTTTTTGTTTTTCTTAAATTTCTGTACTACAACTCATATAAACTATGGATTTTGTTACTGTCATTTGTTAAATGGAGAGCTTCAAAAACTGAGTTGTGCCGTTTCTTTTTCAGGTAACATTATAGTTTTATTTTTATTTATTTTTTTACATTTGTACAGTAATTAACAGAAGCCCTTTAGTATTTAATTATACAAAAGTATCTCAAAAACCTTATCTGAAGTAATGATATATACATATGGGAAAATGACTACAACCTAATGATGATAAATGCTTTATTTAACAAAATGAAGGATGAAATATTTAAAATATATTAAACACCAAAGGAGAACGTCTTCCTCCTACGTCTAGAGCTTAGCGTCTCTAACATCCGTCTGCGTCATTTACTGTGTATCCTTCAGTCGGACATTCCTGGCGGTATGTGACGTCAGTGTGGACTACTCCACCCTAAGTAACAGGGGGAGGGGTTGTGACATTGCCCATATCCAACCCTACATCGACCATCATGACCGGGAATGCGACCTCGCCTGATTATTTACAATGATAAAATGGTACAGATATATAGTAATAAAATATTAAAAATATGCACAGTTACATAGTAGATAAAAGAATTATACACAACACAAAATATCATCAAAGAAAAATTACAAAAATACTGAAAAATGAGCAAATTTAAAGTAATAATTGATAAATAGGAAAAATTTCATACATTACCACTGGGGTAAAACAAATTATGTTAACGATACAAATAAGATCAAGGCTAAAATAAGAATCTAGAATAAGGAACACAGGGACATATTCAAGCAAGATACTCGTACTTCTAAATACTTAAATTTGTACTAAAATGAAATAAGAGAATGTTAGAGTCATTCAATAAAAATGGGAGCAAAAATAAATAAAAAGTCTGCTGATAATGTCTATAACGAAAGTCTCACAGGAAGAAAAATTGTGAAAAGTTTTTAATTGAGAAATCATGTAGAGTTAATTTGGTTTGGCCAGAGTTTCATAAATTCTGCACAAGTAGACGTTTTTGATGGTCCGTCGACGAAATCACACTTTTCTACGTCATAAGTGTCATTGTGCTTGACTTTTGTAACTTTGTATGGTCCGAGGTATTTTTGCTTAAGTTTCAAGCCTGGACCAAACTAAGTGCATTTAATTGCTACTAGGTCGTGTAGTTGATATTTATGAGCTTGTCTGCGCCGGAGATTGTACGTGCGGCGATTCTCATCTTGAACTTTGTAGATTTGCTTTTTGGCATCTTGACGGAGAGCATCACGTTGTTCTTGGAATTGAGCTGTAATCTCATCGTTAAGAAGTTGGACTATCTCAATGTCCTGGCAAAACTTCATCTTGGTGCCGAAAAGGAGTTCAAATGGAGTCATCTTGATGCTGCTTTGAAAAGTTTAGTTCAGGATTTCTTGCAGGTGGGGTACGTGTGAGAGTACCATTTCTCAGGATCGTCGACAGGAAGTTTTGACAGCACAGGAATAATGGTGGAATTTTGTTTTTCAATTTGGCCATTAGACCTTGGGAAACCAGTTGTAATGAAGATATGAACGACGTTCTGCTTATTACAGTAATCTTCAAATGCGGAGGAAGTAAATGCGGATCCTTTAACAGTGATAATCCTAGCGGGGTTTCCGAAGACATGTCGTTGGTTTTCTAATCGATTTATGACTTCTGCAGCGTCCGTAGATCTAGTGGGATACAGCCATGTAAATCTACTGAATGCGTCTATCACTGCAAAAACGTACTTATATTTCTTAGAAGTTGTCGCTAGGGGACCCAAATGATCTAGATAAAATGTATGGAGTAGTAAGTCGTTTTTTTCTATCGGGTTAAGCATGCCATCTTGTTTACCACGTTTCCGGTTTGTGAGAATGCATGTAACACAGTTTTGAATGCATTTTTCAACTTTGTCTTTAAGTCGTGGGATGTAAAAGTCTTTGCTAATTAAATCTTGTGTGCTTAGAACAGCAAAATGGCCACGTTCATGTGCAGTTTTAATGATGTTAGCCTGCATTTCGTCAGGTACCACTAGTAAATCGGTGCCATTGACTGTTTTGTACAGAGGTTTGTTTTTTACGATATAGTTATCATGCGGCGTTGTTTCTAGAAGCGTATTTATCGCTGTTATTTGGTCATCAGCCTGTTGTGCTTTGATAAATTGAAGATGGTCACTATTTTGGATTAGCATAGAATGTGGAGGTCGACTGAGAGCATCCACGTGAGCCATATTTGAGCCTGTACGGTGTTCTATTGTATAGTTAAATTCTTGGAGATAAAGTGCCCATTTGGCTATCCTGGGGTTAAGCTCTTTTTTACTTAGTGTTTTGACGAGGGCATCACAGTCAGTAATAATTTTGAATGATGTTACTAGTACATAGATGCGAAACTTTTTAAGTGCTTCGACCACTGCAAGGACTTCTAGTTCAAAACTAGTGTACTTTCTTTCATTGTCTGATGTCTTTTTTGACATGTAGAATACAGGGTGAAATTGATTGTTATGTATGGATTTTTGGAGTAGGACTGCACCCAAACCGTCAATTGACGCGTCAGTGTGAATCTCAGTGGGAGAATTTTGATTAAAAATACTTAAAACGGGTTGTTGGGAAAGTAAGTATTTTAATTTTTGAAATGCTGCCTGTTGTTCAGCATAAAATTGGAAAGGGGAGTCCTTACGAAGAAGGTCACTCAAAGGTTTTGCTATGGTCGAATATGGGGGTAAAAACTTTCTAAAATAGCCAGTAAGACCAAGAAATCTGCGAACGTCTTTGATATTTTTAAGATCTGGATAATTAATAACAGCTTTAGTTTTTGAAGGGGAAGGAAACAATCTACCGTATTCAATAATATGGCCAAGAAACTCAATTTTATTTTGTAAAAATTGACATTTTTTAAAATTTATTTCAAGTCCGTAATCACAAGCTACCTCTAGAACATTTTTTTTAGATATTCAAGGGCTTGGGACTCATTAGCAACGGGAATAACGACATCATCCATATATGGGAGAACAATACTTTTCGAAACCAGATGTCGGAAAATGGCATTTATGTACCGCATAAAGGTGGAAGGACAAATACTTAGTCCAAAAGGCATTCCTCTAAATTGATACTGCCCATTGTGAGTAACAAAACTAGTAAATTTACGGCTCCTTTCATTTACCGCGACATAGAAAAATCCATTCTTTAGATCTAGAGTAGTAAATATTTTAGCATTTTGGAGATAATCTAAAATATCGTCAATTAAAGGAAGAGGATAGTTATCTTTAATAAGTTTGCTATTTAAGATTCTATAATCAATGCAAACTCTTGATTTCTCGTCTTTTTTCTTTACTACCACAACTTGACTAGCGTAAGGAGATGAACATGACTCAACAATTCCATTTTCAACCCATTCATCAACTTGAGCGTCCACTATATCTCATTCGGCAAATGGCAAACGTCGGGGCTTATGAAATATCGGTCCGTCGTCGGTAAGAGCGATATCAAGCTCAATGTTTACAGTTTTTGTTTTTTTAGGTGTGTATGTCCATAGCAGTTGCTCGACTTCAACTCGATTATGTTGAGAAACATTTGCATCGATATCAAATGTGGGTGAATCTTCGGAAATCGTCATAATAAAATTTTCATCTATACTATCAGAGGATTTTAAAATTTAAGAAAAGTTTACGCCTGTAGGCAATATATTTAGATGTGCTTGTTTAATTACGTCCCAACCGATTATGAGGTCATAATTTGTACAAGAATTTGGTACAACCGAAATAGTAACAGGAAAAATTTGATCGTCGATAGTAATTTCAGAATCAAAAGTTCCTATCACATTAATTCGCGAAAAACCAAAACCTGTTAATAATGTATTGGTTTGTTTCAGTGGCGGTGCATCTATATTTATGTAAGTAGAATTTCTTAATAGTGTTAAATTGCTGCCTGTGTCTATTAATCCGTTAAGTTTAAGGTCAAAAATTGTTACGTCTTTACACATTTTTATAGGAGAAGGCAATTCATGCACAGCATTTACACCAGAAGGTGGTGTAGAACTATTATTTAAATTAGTTCGTCGGCATTCAAATGATTTGTGACCATAAAGATTACACGAGAGGCAACTGGGACCACGTGAATGATTAGGACAAGTTTTTGATAGGTGACCTATTTCATTACAATTAAAACAACGTTGGGGATTTTTAGCTGCGTCAGAAACGTTAAATTTTGTGGGTTTTCATTGGAAGATTTGTTGTTTAAAATCGCGTCCTCGGCTTTCATATGAATGACGAAAATTCGGTGAATTAGAGTTATATATTCCCATGTTTTTAATGACAGTTTCATAGGTACATAATTTCTGCTTAAATTCGGAAAATGAGATTGCACCATATAGAATTATTTTATCTGAACGAGGCCCATATCAATTCCATTAATGAAGTACTGGATAATTGATGCTTCGGCAATTTTTGAATCCCATCTATTTGCTAATTCACTCATGGAATAAAAATATTGCATTAAAGTCTCGGTTTTATACATTTTTAACACGCTTTTATGATGCAAACTTGATGCAAACTTTGAGGAATTAAAAATGATTTTATGCTCTGCAGCAAACTTTTCAAGCCGAAGGAGGAAAGAGTTAATTTTGTTCTGAGTATTAATTAAACTTGTATTGCTGCTTTAGATTATTAAATCATCAGCAAACAATCCCATACTGTGATCAGAATTGTCTTCAGCCTCAATTCCGGCGATAAATTAGGAAAATGAAGTGGGACTGAGCACAGATCCTTGTGGTATACATTGTCTCAATTTAAATTTTCCCGAGACGGTGTCTTTAAACTTAACTCTAGTATACCTGGCCCTTAAGAAATAAACAAGCCAAGACAGAATTCTCCCCCTGAATTTGAAAGTGCTGTAAATTTTTCAAACGAGTTTGTATTTCCAGACCCTGTCGAAGGCTTTCGATAGATAAAAAAAGGCAGCTATTGTGTGATTTGTGGGTCTGAGATTATGGGCATCCCTAATCTTCTGAATAAAATATAAGATCTCATCCAATGTGAAGTGACCTTTCCGAAAACCAAATTGGTTGAATGGTATTAAGTTGTTTTGGTCAAGATAAGAAGAAAGTCTACGCAGGACAATCCCCTCCATGAATTTGCATGAGATGCTGGTAAGTGAGGTTGGTCTACAACTGTTGGGGTCATTATATGGGCTTTCATGTTTTCTAATGGGAATGATGAGGGCTTCTTTCCAATCCTAGAGAGTTTTCCATAGTTCTAAAAAATATTAAAACTGTCAAACGGAAAACTTCTACCAGTTGACTCAAGTTGACTAATATCTGACCATGTATTCCATCCATGCCAAGCGATTTGTTCAAATCAATTTCCTGGAAAGGAGTTTCCAAATTTGTCATTATAAAATTATTGTTAAAAACGGTGTTGTGTCCACCGGGACTACAGTGGCTTTTATGAATAAAATTTCTCGCTGATTTTGCTATCAGTTTGTCTTCAGAGTTAAAGGAAAGTACTCTCTTTCTTATAATGTCTGCCCAACAAATTCGCAGCCTCATTATCACTGCACAAAGAGCCACCAGAATGGCTAAGGATACAGGTCATTTCAACTTGAGGCTGCATTTTATCAATGTTCTTTACCAATTTCTTGAGTTTTGTGTCAGGAGTACGTGAGTCAAGAGCTTCCCACCGGTTATTTCAACGGTTTCTTCTGATTACCGAATACAGCAGTTTAATCTTTGCATTAATCCAGTTTAAGGCAGACTTAGCGCTAAGTAATGAAGAGGACATGAAATCTCTCTGCAAAGCATTTCTATGATGTAAAAGAGGCAAAATGGTCTCACAATTATGAATAAAGTAATGCTTAAACTTTTTCCTACTGCCTCTGGGAATTGTCACACAAGCGGCTCTTAATTCCGAATCTTTGAAAAACTGCCATTTGCTGTCAAGATCACAGCAGGACACTGCCTCAGACAGCGAATTATCCAAGGAGGATTTGTACAATCGCCAGCTAGCTTTTTTAAAATTCCAGAAGACTGCATTTTTGCTATTGGGGATTTTGTGAATGTGACTAAGCTCAAAAAGGAAGGCTGAGTGATCAATTTCAAGAGAATCCAGCACAGTCTAGCTGCAACTTGTAAAGATATCTGGACATGCAAACGCAACATCTAAAGCATTCCGACTATCATAGCTATGAGAGCAGTAAATTGGTGTCCCGTCATTTAGGACACAAAAGGCATTCTCATCCAGCAAGTTTAAAAGCTCATTGCCTCCATCACTAGCAAGTGAGCTTCCCCAAAGAGGATGCTTAGCGTTAAAATCAACCTAGATAAATGAGGAATCAGTGAACATTGGGATCAAAGTGTCCAAGGAAATTCCATAATTGCCAGGGAACTGATAAGTATTATAGATATTAAGACATCTGTTATTCCATTTAACTTTAATGGCTTGTACTTAAAACTCAGTGTCACCAAAAGGAGGAATTTGAACACATCCAAAATTAGTATTTCTTATAAGAAGCATTAAACCACCAGCGACTTTAATAAGTCTATCTGTGACGGGTGCTTACGCGTTTCACTAACCTTCTCTTAAAATCTTTAAATTGTATTTATTTTGACCAATCCCCACTGAGAGCTTAAAGTGTGACTTATGTAAATAAGATAGTTTCGGGTTTAGCGAGTTCGAAAGAGATATAAAAGGGAGAAATGAAATGAAGAGATAAGGATGACTAAGCGGTTTGATAGAGTAGAACTCCGTGTTTGGGATTAAAAAGTAAACTACGTGGTTGTCTAGGAAGGTGTTTTTAAGCGTCTAGTTTAATGAAGTGAAATTTGAAGATTATTGAAAAAGATTCCTTAAGGCGGTTCAGAAGTTATTGAAGATATCCTAGATTATAGCCACTTCCTAAATTCTACTAGTTCCAGGTTCCTTCTGAAGAAGATTTCAGGTCTGTAACTTTTGTAGTTTAGATTTAAATGTGTAGTTTGATTGTACGTGTTATTCCCCTCGTGATATCAGTTAGTATTCCGTCGTCCATAATTGAATTCTGATAATACTCCATGATAATTTATTGTTCTTAAAGTTGATTATTAATTGTGGATTTTTGTCTTAAAGAAATAATAAATAAGTGATTTATTATTTGAGTAGTCTTTAATTATGAATCCTACATATCCTAACATAGATAATATGCAAAGGGGTAGTGGGAGACTACGACACTGGCGCCCAAACGAAATACCGGAATTAAGAGCAGGTGCAGGATTTAGAGTTTTGCCGGAGTTATTTTTTTCGGGTAAAGAAAATGTGTCTGAGTTTCTAAATAATATCGATGATAATATAGCTTACTATGAAATACCGGCGAATCTATCGTGTGCATATTTAAAAGGTCATTTAGTTGGGAGAGCGTTAGACTGGTTTCAAGTTATCGGCTTCGAGTGTGTAAATGAAGAAGCGACTGCATTTGCAACACTTAAAAAGAAATTATCAGATAGTTTTCCGGTAATACGGAATAAATCAGAGCTAGAAGCTCAGTTTTTTTCGTCAAAACAACGGAGAGGTCAAGCCCCGTCAGACTTTATTTTTCAGATGTTAAAAATACATAAAACCTTGGAATTAAATTATGATGAGATAAAATTGATCGATCACATAGTAATGCGACTAGAACCCCAAATAATGGATTATTTAGAAGTTCGAAACCCCACAACGAAAACTCAATTGATAGAGTTGGTAGACCGGTATGAGGAACGTCATAACTGCAGGGAAAATCAGGGTTCGAGTAATAATTTTGCTAGACGAAGTTGGGATGTGAGTAGGAATCCTGAGGAAAGAAGAAATAATAGAAATTGGAGAGATACTGGGATCGGAAATAGTCAAAATGATCAAAGAGGACTAGGCAGGGGTGCGAATAATTTTCCTCGTCGTAATTATCAAAATCAAGGATTCGAGGGTGGAAATCGATACAATCAGCCAAATCAGAGAACAGACCGGTATCAGAACCGTAGGATGGTGGTTAGGAAGGGTCCTAATGATGATTCAGCAAAACAGAATTGGAGGCGTGTTGATTGCAACAGCGAAAGGCAAAGAAATGCCAGTTTAAACTTTCAAAGAGATCGTATTGAGTCAAATCCTCCTAATAGAATTAGACTTAATTCATTGAGATTATCACCAGTTGAACTTCCGTATGTGCCGATTTTGTTGAATGATACTTTTTTAAAAGCGCTCTGGGATACAGGTGCGGAAAAGTCATTTATTTCAGAAAAAACGTACCGGTCGTATTTTTCTTTCTGTCCTTTAAAAAAATCGTTAGCTGAAGTAGTTACAGCTCAAGGGTCACAGTGCAGAAATTTAGGCACAGTTGAGTTGAAAATTAAAATAAGAGAATTTTCGCAGTTATGGAAATTTCATGTGATTGCTGAGATGCAAGATCCATGCATCATAGGTGTGGATTTTATGTCACATGCAGGGATTACTTTTGATTTTGTTAAAAAATCGTTGGTCATTCCGGATTCGAAAACGGAAAAAGTGGCTGTTATGTTGTCTAGAAACCCGTTAGAAAGTAATGAGGAACCAAAAGTGTCTTGTGCGGTGATTAGATCGTTAGTATTATCTTCTAGAGAACAGTTAAGAGAGGAACAGAGAAATGACCCGGAGCTAGGGCATATAATGCGGTTTTTGGAAAATCCGGACGATAGTTCTGTTAATGAATCGATCTGCAGAAATTGGTCCAATGACTTTAAAATCGTTGACGGTTTGCTATATTATGCAAAGTATACAACCACACTAGGTGAATTAAGGGTATTTATACCTAAAACATTACGTAAAGATGTTATGCGAGAATTTCATGACTCGCCTATGGCAGGTCATCTAGGCAAAAAGAAAACCTACTTAAAATTAAAGGACGCGTGTTATTTTCCGTACATGAGGAAATACATTTATAAATATGTAGCAACCTGCGACCAATGCCAAAAAGTCAATTATAAAAACGGATTACCAGCTGGTCAATTAATTCCCATAATAACGAATTTTCCGAATGAAATCGTGTCTTTAGATTTGTTAGGCCCATACCCTGCAACTAGTCCAGAACGCTATAGATTTATTTTAGTAATTACCGATAATTTTTCTAAATGGGTTGAAATAGTTCCCTTAAGGAAAGCTTCGGCTAAAGCAATTGCCAATGCATTTTTTGAGAATTATATTGCGCGTTATGGAGCTCCTGTAAAATTAGTCACAGACAACGGTCCCCAAATGATATCTGAAGTTTTCGAGCAAGTGTGTCGCAGATTGCACATAAAACACGTTAAAACTGTGGTATATCGTCCACAAGCTAATCAAACAGAACGAGTCAATCGCACTCTTTTAAAAATGATTTCGAGTTTTGTCGCGGATAATCAAACTAACTGGGATCAATTTCTGCAAGAGTTCGGTTATGCGATTAGGACAGCAGTACATGAGACAACGGGTAAAACACCGGCGGAGTTATTTTTAGGTCGAAATTTAATCACTCCTTTTCAGAAATTAGTTATGGTAACTGATGGATCAGATTTAGTTTGTGGGAACATAGAAAGGTTGTTTGAGGAGGCTAGAGTTCATACAAAGCGCCAGCAAGAGAAGTGGGCGAAATATTATAATAAAAAGAGGCGTGAAAATAATGTGAAAGTTGGTGATCTAGTATTAGTTCAAACTCACCCGTTAAGTTCAAAATGTAAAAAAATAGTAGGTAAATTTATGCCAAAGTTTGAAGGCCCATATAAAGTTCTGAGTGTAAAAAATAATAATAATTTAGTAATATTAAAATTTGGTAAAAGAATAACGGTTAATGTGGACCAGGTGAGAATTTACCATCAAAGAGAAGACAGTGTTGCCGAGTCGGAAAGTAACACTAGTAGTAATCATGGTGCAGTGACATCAATCAGGTCAGATGATGCGCAGTCGTCATTGGTGCAATCGGAGAATGATAGGGGTGGTCGTAAAGGATCGAAATCAGGAAATGTAAATGGTAGTAGAGATATAGTTGCGAATAGACGCGATGGAGTAGAGGTGAGAAAAAAACGTGGACGGACGGAATCTACTGTTTCTTCGGGGGATGGCGCGTATAATTTCAGGAAAAAGAGACCTGTATATACTGAGAGAGAGAAAAGAGGAAGGCCTGAATCCTGGATTGACAATGTACGGAAGAAGAGACCAGAGGCCCAAGTAGATCGTGAGAAAAGAAAGATTTCCTCGTCAATGTCCTCTCGTCCCTCCAGGAAGCGTTATAGAAAGGTGGAAGAAAATAGTTCTGAAAGAGCAGTTCCAGGACCATCCCACAGATTCAAGTATAACAGACCTCATCAGGAAAGGAGCTGTCCATACAATCTTCGGAGCCGACGTCGAGTGGACAACAGCCAAGTTCCAGTTCTCACAGAAGAAAACAACGCCTCAGCAGGAGCATATCAACTTCAACGGACTCGATGGAAGAGGAGACCCAGAAGGTTGGAGCGCAGAGTGGACAACCCTAGGACAAGGTCATCCAGCACAAAAGCCATGGTGGGAGACAAAGCCTATGCAGATTGGATCTAAAGACTAGTCAGGTTGTATAATTCTAATTTGTTTATTTTTCCTCTGACAGACAGTTCGGAGTATTTTCCATGTGGGCTAGTCTAATTTTTTTGTAAAGTTAACGTACAAAAGTGTCACTGAGTTGTGTGCATTTTCATATCGGTTGAAAAGACTTTTGTATTAAATTTTTTTCCAAATTGTGGAAAAACATTTGTTGAATTGCAATTGTTTTGCTACACATTAAAGACGTGGCTTTATATGTGAGATTACTTGTATTGTTTGTTGTAATATATTCTATGTAAAATGTATATATTTTGTGTGTAATTATTAAGATGTATAAGTAATGTCTGGTTTCTGGGCGCGGCGTAATTAGGAATACTAACAAAAACATTAACAGCGCAGCGCGATTGATTGGGAATTTTTGAAAATGAAACCAGATAAGGGTTATTTTGTTACTAAACTATATATATAATATAATGTATGCCATATTTTATGTCAATAAGGAAGTTGTATAAAAGTTCTGTGCATTTAATGTCATGTTTTAGAAAAAATTGACAAGGTTTCCTTTCAGGGCAGCAGTCCCTGAACATAGTGATGTGATGAAAGTTTGATGTCGTATGAAGATACTGTGTAAATTTTTTTATTTATTAGCACTTAAGTAAAGTGCATGATCAGGGTTTTTTCCTTGAAAGGTTTTCCCCTGATCTTCGCCCGAATGGGATGCACTGTAGGGATATATTGTACAAGATAAATAAATTAGAGTGGAGTACCCTTTTGAGTAGTCATTTCTGTGTGCTAGTTTAATTAAAGTTTCTAACTTATAGTTAAAATTTTCTGCTAATTCAGTGTTTTCAGGCATTCTAAAGTTCGTGAGTTAAAACTTTCTACAAGTTCAGTATTTTCAGGCGTTATAAAGTTCGTGAGTTAACTTTTTACAAGTTCAGGCATTCTAGAGTAGTTAAAATTTGTGCAGGTTCAGTGTTTTTCAGATGTTAGGTAAATTAAGCGAATTCTTGCAGGTCGTTTAGACCGTCAATAAGTCACGCTTTTTTTCTCGGAGGGGGGTTGTGACGGGTGCTTACGCGTTTCACTAACCTTCTCTTAAAATCTTTAAATTGTATTTATTTTGACCAATCCCCACTGAGAGCTGGAAGTGTGACTTATGTAAATAAGATAGTTTCGGGTTTAGCGAGTTCGAAAGAGATATAAAAGGGAGAAATGAAATGAAGAGAAAAGGATGACTAAGCGGTTTGACAGAGTAGAACTCCGTGTTTGGGATTAAAAAGTAAACTACGTGGTTGTCTAGGAAGGTGTTTTTAAGCGTCTAGTTTAATGAAGTGAAATTTGAAGATTATTGAAAAAGATTCCTTAAGGCGGTTCAGAAGTTATTGAAGATATCCTAGATTATAGCCACTTCCTAAATTCTACTAGTTCCAGGTTCCTTCTGAAGAAGATTTCAGGTCTGTAACTTTTGTAGTTTAGATTTAAATGTGTAGTTTGATTGTACGTGTTATTCCCCTCGTGATATCAGTTAGTATTCCGTCGTCCATAATTGAATTCTGATAATACTCCATGATAATTTATTGTTCTTAAAGTTGATTATTAATTGTGGATTTTTGTCTTAAAGAAATAATAAATAAGTGATTTATTATTTGAGTAGTCTTTAATTATGAATCTTACATATCCTAACATAGATAATATGCAAAGGGGTAGTGGGAGACTACGACATATCTTTACGAAGAATACAATTATCTCGAAGCTTCAGGTTGCAAGTGGGTTTCAGTTTTGTCTCTTGTATTGCGAATGTATGCGCCTGACGCCGATTTGCCAAGTCTAGCAATTGATCAAGTTTTACTCTTGTAGCTAACGTACATAGCTCATTGATGTTACATTACAATATTCTCAATTGACTCCTGCCAGAAGAAAAAAAGTAGACTGTAGCTTACTTTTGGACGAAGGCCTCTACTAACGCTCCGAACGCATCCCCTTTTTATCCTGCGTGATGGACGACGCAGTATGTTCATAGCTCTCAAACAAACGAGTCATGATGAAGGGTGAATGAGTGAGTGAGTGAATATTAACGTCGCACTGTTTAGCAACACGAGGGCTTTTGGTGATGGTACGCGTAATTTTGAACCATGGTCAAGTGACGCGGACGACACCTGAGCTGGCACCCCCTCTCCTAACTACCACACCACACCAACGGGAGAACGTTTGAACTCTCGACAGATTTAACGTGCATCGCTTCCCTACACGGTGGGTCTTTAGTGGTACTGGGATTGAACTCGTCACACGCTAGCCATGATCCGACGCCTAGAAAACTTGGCTACCACGACCACGATGAAGGGGGAAAGATGTAGCTTCATGAGTTCCAAGACCGTGAGGTACCAAAGGTTGAAGTATGACTTTGCCTTCTGCCTGCAATACATTTAGCTGAGCATATTGAAATGGCCTTCACGCCTTGGATGGCCCTACCAGGAGAATACACTTACGATGCACTTCGCCCATTCGGCCCAGGAACACTATCCCGCCACAATGAGGCAGCGATGCAGGACTTTAGGAGAGAAAATAAGTATAACATAGAGTAATATGCATTACACATCCAAATACAAATTATTTACACTATTTTCACCAAAATTCGTAACAATATTTATCTCGATAGTTTGTACGGTTCATAAATAAAATCTACTGTAATTTTAGCACCAAAGTACATATTATTATTCCATTCAATACAGTGTTATTATACGGAGGGGGGCGCGATGAATTTATGATTAAAAACTGAGTCGCAAATGCTGAGAGTTTGAGAAGCACTGAAGTAACTTAATTAAAGGAACTCTCCTTTAATCTCACGTTAATCAGTATTTCCCTCAATACGTTTCAATGTTATGAAATTAACGATGATTTTGCCTTTTTTACTTTTCGGTTTGTTAAACCTTTTTTAATTATCAAATAGCTTTTTTTGTATTCACTGGTTTAGTTCTGAAACGAGAGACATCCTTTTACATAAATATAACGAAAATTCGTTCACACTATTAAAAACTACTAGGAAGTTTAAGAACCTAACAAAAAAATGTGTGTGCGCTTATGTCTACACGATAGAAGAGGAAATTTCTGATTTATTCTGGGCAAGTGTATCCAATTCTTCGGATGTACAATGTTTTCTCTTACGTCATTTTCGGAATTCCCTTTTTCGTGTCGATTGATCGGGGAAATTGTTTATTTATTCATTTTCTGTAAAGTGCAATGATTACATAACTATGCATTCTTATATATTTTTATAAGAGTATATACAATTAAAATGTAAATTAGTCTAATTATTTGAAAATATTTATATGTAAATTATTTTATAGATTATATTTATCTTTATATATAAAAATCCCGTATCATGGTGTTCGTTCATGATGAACTCCGAAACTACTCAACCGATCTTACTATAGTTTTGCATATTCTATGACATTTCGTCCAACTTAAAAATATCTGATATCCGATCTGAAAAATTACCGTAACTTTGCCGGATAATTCCAGACGACCCTCTTTTACATGAACCGCAGTGGGAGCTTACCCTAAAAGTCTTGGGGCAGGAAAAGAGCGTTTCTGGTATATTTCGGGATAGAGAACGAAAATCTGAAATCGAATTTTAGAAATTTTTGTCCCTTTGCCGGATAATGCTGGATGAACGTAATGCCTCATTCCAGGAACTGAATTTGCAAAATCAGGGGCACTTAAATTAATCTTCAGTTACGTCTAGGGGCGGGAAATGAGAATCTGATATCAGATTTCAGAAACTCCGGTAATTTTTGCTGGAATTAGATGGAAAGGCTTTGCATTCGAGTTCCGCGCCCTGATTTTCATTCCCTTTAGCGACGGAACTTGCACGCACTGAGACGGTGAGCGTTTCGGGGTGTGGAATAAAAATCTGAAATCTAATTTTAGGAGTTCCGATAACTTTGACGGATAATGACGTAATATTTATAGACAGCGGTAATGGCCTAACCGTCAGACTTAGGGACGGAAAAGGGGGTCCAGGACGTATTTCGGGACCACCCATCTGAATGTTCCCAATCAATTTCAAGAAAATCTCATAACTGGGTCAAATAATAGGGACGACCGTATTTTACGCAAACTGGGGCAGGGGCGTCACTTAAAATTCTTGCGGAGTAAAAAATGCTTTTCTGGTGCTTTTCTGGGTGGAAATTGGAAATCTGATTTTAGAAACTCCCGTAACTTTGCCGGATAATGCCAAACGACCGTAATGTCCCTCTTCAGGAACTGAAATTGCAGGAGTACGTGCGCCGAAAGGGGCACCGGTTGCGACTCCCGATGAGAAACAAGAATCTGGGTTTGGATTTTAGAATCTTCCGAAACTTTGCTAGATATTACCGTAATGAAGTCGAACGACTTTGCGTTCAATTCCCGCGTCCGGATTTTTATTCCCTATAGAAACTTGCAGAGTCCCAGCTTTTTGAAAATACGATTGCAATAGGAAATTGCATTGGCAATTGCATCTTCAGGCATTATTGTCACATTTTTAGAGTTCAAGCTTTACCTTTTTCAAAACATTTTTCAAATTGGAAGTGAATATCTAAACCGTACGGTTCGGGAATTAGCTATTGGGTCACAATATGGCTAGACACCCTGTATATATATAGAGATATATATATATAGATATACTAGCTGACCCGGCCCGGCGTTGCACGGGCTTTTACCGAGGGTATAACTTAATCCCCATGTTTATTTCCTCCTTTATTTCTGACACCAGCACTTCTGTGTGGGTGTGACACGTACGATGTGAGTGCATGGCCTGTGAGTGCGTATCATGGCTTTCTCGTTTAACATTTTCCCTTCTCTTGACAAAATCAGCACTTCCAATATTATTTTTCGAAATGACTTTGACTTCTTTATTTCTTTCCCCTCTGCTTACCCCGGGGTTGCACGGGCTTTTACCGAGTGAATAACTTCATCCCCATGGGAATTTCCTGTTTCCCTTAGGACGATCGCACTTATGTGTGTGTGTGTATGCGCGCGATGTGAGTGATTTCTTTACCTATGTCATAAAAACTCCCTTTTTCGAAATTTGTTCTTAAGTTGGTGTGGTAATTAGGAGAGATGGGTGAAAACTCAGGTGTCGTCCTCGTCACTTGACAGTGGCTTAAAATTTCGAAGTCCGTCGCCAAAAACTCTCGAGTAGGTGAACAGTGCGAATTTATAAATCACTCACCCACTTTCCAATTCTTTCGTTGCAGTTTTTAGTCCTCGGAAACGAAAATGTAGTCTTTTAAAAAATAGTCGTATGTTGAAAAAAGACAGAAAAGTAGAAATTTTTCAAATTACAAAATTTCACTACTATTTTAAATCTTGAAGTAAAATTGTGAGGATTTTTTGAAATGTTCGACAAATGGGAATAAAGTTTCATGCAATTATCTTTTTTAAATAAGAAATCATTAAACGATTGATTTAAGTATTTTGAGTATTTCATTAAAATTTGTTTAAAAAAGTTTTTGTTTTTTTATTTTTTAAATCACTGATTTGATACAGATAAATATTTTAAATGAATCTCAGAAATGTATTGAATACATTCTTTCATCTTAATCTGACATCAATAATAATTTAATTTTGAAAATTATATAAAGAGAAAATCATGAAAATTGAAGCAAAAATAACTTTTTCACTCACAATTTTTTTACTCGCCAAATTTGCTGATTTTCGCATGTTTAAGTCAGAACTTTTTGGTGTAACCCTTGAGTTAGATGTGAAGTTTCAGGTGAAACAGTTGAAAGCTATTTGGCGCGAAACCATTTTTCGACACCAAGGCTTAGCAAAACTGTAAAATCGCGTATTTTTTATTAAAGTTTTTATTTTTTAGGGCTTAATTTTTAAGTTAATGCTTTCAAACTTCACACATTAATTTCGAAAACGAAGGGCTTTTAAATAAAAATGTACAAAAAATACTGTTTAGATTATTTTTTGCAATAACGTTATTTTACGAAAATCACAAAAAAAAATTTTAAATCCGTAATTTTTAAGCAATTTTTTCAATCTTCGCACAGAAGTTTGATAACATTATTCTACAAACGCAACAAAAGTTTCGTATGATACTCGTAATAAATAACTAAGTTATTCATTGTTAAGTTAAAAATTTTGGCAATTTTTCGAAAAATCTTTAAAAAAAAGTTTCGGGCATTTTATTTTTTGAATGACTGGTTCTAAAAGAAAAAGGCTTGAAGTTATTTAGTGTAGAATATCGTTTTCATAACACGAAAATAAATTCATACGCAACGATTTCGAAATAATTTTCATAAAAACGCATCAATTTTAACTATTTTTTAAAAAAATCTTAAAAAATAGAAAATATTATTATTTTGCAAAAAAAATTATACTGCATCGTGGAGAAAGAAATGGTTTTTCCGATTCTGTAATTATTTTTTGTCTGATTTAAAAAACAAAAATCGGATGGCTGTTTAAATAACGTCGAGAATACCGAAAAATTTCACCCCCTGTTCATTCACGACGCTAGGCGGGAAAAATAACGCGCAGGGTTAAGACAATTAAGCATTTTAAGGTTTTTAATTAATATCTTTTTAACTAATTACAATATCGGAATGAAAAGTAGTTTACGTCCTATTCTCAGACCTCCTGAATATACGCACAAAATTTCATAAGAATCGGCCCCATCGTTTCGGAGGAGTTTGGTTACAAACACTGCGACACGAGAATTTTATGTATTAGATATATAGGTCCGGACCCCTTCCCCCTAAAGTCTTTGATTTGTTTCTGATTGACTAAAATCCTATGTATATAGTACGTAAAATTTAATTAAGTATATGTAATAAATAATTAATTTTATTAATAAATGCATATTATTCATTCAAAAATAAATTTTTGCTCTTTTTTGTTACCGAAAATCGACGAAATCAAAAGAATATGTTGGAGCATGATACCAGAATAATGGACTTTAGACCCTGTGTGTACGTCTCTCCCCTTCCATGAAAAATTCTTGTGTGCGCTACTGATATATGAATATATATATATACAGAGTGTCCAGCCTTAATGTGACCCAATAGCTAATTCCCGAACCATTCGGTTTAGATATGTACTTCCAATTTGAAAAATGTTTTAAAACAGGAAAAGAATATTTTTACGTGCTTTTCGAACCAAAAAACCCATTTATAAAAAAATTACAAAAATTAATTTTTTATACGGTCTTTAGGTCCTATCAGTTATATTTAGAAAAAGATGCAGTACACAAAAACAAAGTAAACGCAAAAAGCTTCATTTTACTACGATACAAACTGGCCGAGTTATGGAACTTTGAAAATCTTACTTTATATGCATTTTCTAGGCTATTTTCAAAAAGCTAGTAAGGGGCCGTCTCCAAAGTGAAATTTGTTGAAACTCTGCTAGGAAACTTTCGCTCTTGCACATGTCTTATGTAAATCGTTTTTAAATTTAAAAGCATACATTAATAATACAATAATTGAGTACTTATGAAATAAAATTTATTCTCTGTATGTGTAAAACGTAGAAAAAATGAAATATTTTGGACGAAGAAAACATTTCAATAGGAGTTTCAAAAAATAGTCTTATATGCTACGGCTTCAGTCTGATTTACTGCGTTTTTGCTGATCATGACGATCGTTAAAAATCTGTTGTGCAGTCGCTTGCAATTGCATACAGTCGTATTCTAATATTACGAATTATAGTAGGGGAGAACGAGATGTATACAAATGAAGAAACTGCGAAATGGTGCTGTTTTATGGGCAGTGTAATCGAAATGAGAGAGAGGCCGGCAAGACTTTATGCCATTTAATTTGCCACTCGAAGATATCCATCTTATTGCACAATTTCCCGTGCTGTTCAGCGCTTGTATGAAACTGGGAGTTGCAATAGACATATTCCCTGTGTGTCTGGTGCCTTCACCATTA
>BMAO01021196.1:0-15014 GCA_019973975.1 Trichonephila clavata | reverse complement strand
AATAAATATTTTCGTTTTAAACTACTTGACCTACCTGCTTGAAAATTGGTAGGAATGTTTCTTTGATGGAGTAAATATCCGCTACAAAACAGGTTTGGGGGAAATTGACCCCCAGGGGTGTTGCGGGGGTGGGGGTTTAAGGGGCGTTATAAATTCCGATTTTTAAGTTATTAGACGTACAGTCTTGAAACTTAGTACGCAGATTCCTCTCATAGGGTAGAGATACGCTGCAAAATGGGTTTCGCGAAAATTGCACCCAAGTGGCGTTGCGGGACTTAAGGGGCGTTACAGATAATTATTTCCATTTTTAAACTATTAGACGCACAGTCTTTATATTTGATAAATAGATTTATTTAATAGAGTCGGCTATAAGAAGGTTTTGTGAAAACAGACTTCTAATTGGCGTTGCGGGGTATAAGTGGCGTATAATAGATAAATAGTTTCGTTTTTAAACTACATGACCTAGCTGCTTGAAAATTGGTAGAACTGTTTCTTTCATGGAGTAAATATCCGCTACAGAACGGGTTTGGAGAAAATTGACTCCCAAGGGGTGTTGCAGGGGGTTAAGGGCAGATATAAATAATTATTTCTATTTTTAAACCATTAGATTCACAGTCTTGAAATTTGGTAAGCAGATTCCTCTCATAGGATAGAAATACACTACAAAATATGTTTTGTGAAAATCGACCCCTAGGTGGCGTTGCGGGGGTTCAAGGGGCGTTATTGATAATTTTTTTGCATTTTTAATTAATTGGACGCACAGTCTTCAAATTTTGCTAAGCAGATTCCTTTCATAGAGTGCAATTCCCCTACAAAATGGGTTTTGTGAAAACAGACCCAGAAGTGGCATTGCGGGGGCTCAAGTGGCGTTATAGACAATTATCCCCATTTTTAAACTGTTAGACGTACAGTCTTGAAATTTGATAAGCAGATTCCTTTGGTAAAGTAGAGAACCGCTACAAAATGAGTTTTGCGAATATCAACTACCAAGTTTAATTTCGGGAGTTTAAGAGGCGTAATCGATAAATATTTCCATTTTAAAACTATTTCATCATCCTGCTTGAAAATTGGTAGGCATGTTCCTTTCATGGAATAGAGTTCCTGTAACAAAGAGTAAAACGAAAATTGACCTCTAAGGATGTTTGCGAGGGTCAAGAGGAGTTACAGAAAAAAATTAATGTTTTTAATTGTTAGACCCATATACTTGAAATTTGTTAAGCATGTTTCTTTTGTTGAATAGAGATCCACTAAGAATGTACTTTAAGCAAATCAAGTTCTTAGGGGGGGGTGCAAGGGGTTACTGGGAGGTATTGACCAAAAAATTACTTTTTTCGAGCTACAAGGACTATAATAATGAAATTTGGTTTGCATTTCTCTTTTGTTGAATTGAAATCCTCTAAAAGCGGTTATTTTGGAAAATGGCTCTCAACGGGATTACGGGGATATTGATAGTAAAACTTTTTTTCTGTTAGATTTAGACTTGAAATTTGGCTTGCATGTTCAATTTACGGAGTAGAGATCCACCGAAAATTTGTTTTGCGGGAATCCACTTGGTTTTTGGGTTACGAAAGAGCAAATATCATTCTATACCTCGCACAATTTTAGAGATTTTTAGAAAATACAAATTAGATGAATTCTGCCCTATTTTTTGCGACAGTTAAAGGTATAAGTATATTTTTCAATACAATCGAATTCTTAATGCTAGGACTTAGATATCAATAATTTATACATATATATAAGCAGTAAAAATTTATAAAACATCATGAAATACCCAGCGAAGCGGGCGGGTAACAGCTAGTTTTATATATAATCACCCCATGAGGTCACTGGTAATTATTAAACTTGTTCAGAATATGTTGTATGAATTATAAAAACATTGTACATTACTGATACATTTATAAGTGTATTATATCAGTGTAAATGTGTATTTTATTTTTATTATGTGTATTTTTTTTGTATCAGTAAATTGAAAATTTTTTAATCACTTTTCTTTTCAACTTTTCAACATGCTCGCACTCCCCTCGTAGAGATGTCACGCCCCCTTAGGGGGACTTGCCCCACAGTTGGAGAAACGCTGCCTTATGGCTTTTTATGTTCTACAAAGAAATAATTAACAATCATATTTAGTAAATTTCAAACTAGATGGAGCACAATGTGCTCGTTTTGCTACATTCTTGTTTCGAAATTGCTTCACCAAAAACAAGCCCAAGTTGTCTTGCTTGACAAAGATGATAATATCATGTATATAACGAAAATGTAATTTTCAGAATTATCAACGAAGCTACTTTCAAAATAATATAAATATAAATTGACTAAACGTTTGCAAGCTGGCAAACTAGATGGAGCACAAAAAACACGTTTTGCTACATTTTTGTTTCCAAATTGCTTCACCAAAAACAAGCCGAAGTTGTAGCCCAGTTCGTCGAATTTAATTTGCAACACATAAACACAGTTTAAATAGGGCACCACCACACTAAAGAAGAAACGGTCAAATACCGTTGCTGCCTTGATCTCTGGACATAACACCTTTGTGTCACTTCTTGCGAGGTTACGTGAAAAACATTGTTTAATAAATTCAAATTTGTAATACTGACGATTTGAAAGGTTGAATTACAGCAACCAATCAGAATATTGATCCGGTATTACGTGGCTAGAAATCTCGTATAGACTCAATGTGTTGCACGCAACTAATAGTAGGTACATTGAAATCGTGCAATAAAACATTGAAAAAAATTGGTATTTACTTTACGGAATGTAAAAAACTGCAAGTGAATATAGAGTTTTGATTGTTTATTTGTATTTAATATTTGAAAAAGAGACAAATTGTTCGGACACCCTGTATAATAACAAACCTTTAGCCTTAGGAACTAAGAAATTAGGATTGAACAAAATTTAAAGCCAGCCTATCTTCTCTTACATTGTCCTGCACTACATAGTTGCAAAGTAAAGAAAATAATGCAAGAATAAGATTTTATAAATGCTGAAAACTAAAAACATAATACTAGATAAATAATGCTAAAGATACTATAAATTAATAACCAATGACAAATATTAAATAAAAAAGTTAATCTGTACATCTGAGTTAGAAAATTAAATATCTAAATAAAAAACTAAATTTTTAAGAAGACAATATTTAATAGCACAGTAGCCCTTTAAACTGAAAATCTCCCGACATCACAAAGGAAATTTTTTTTTCATATTTAGTGTCAGTAGAATTAGAATGTACGTGTAAAACTACTGTAAGAATATTATTTCAAGAAAAAAATTATTTACATGTAATTTTTTTGGAAAAATGAAGAAAAAATAACACATCTTCAAAACATTCTCTTTAAATGGAAAATACTTTCATAATGATTATATGTTACATATATATATCCAGGATTTTTATACGGAAGTTGATGTAGGACTTTTGAAAAATTCACATTGCTTTCAGACTTACGATTCATTAAAAAAAATGGAGAAAAAAATAACACATTTTCAAAACATTAGCTTTTTATGGAAAATGCTTTCATATAATAATTGTATTTTTCATGTATATATATATATATATATATACAGGACTTCTATACTGGGTTTAATGTAGGATTTTTAAAAAAGAATTCATGCATACACACAAAATAAAACCCATCTTGTATATGATTGAAATTTATGTTATCAGAACAGCAATGAGTAAGCTGCATTTGCGAAAATGGCCTTCGAAATTCATGTGTTAAATTTTGAAAATTATGTTTTGTTAGGCAATCAATTTCAGAGAGCCGCGTTTTGCATATCTATTACACACACACACACACACACACACACACAACACACACACACACACACACACACACACACACACACACACCACACACACACACACACACACCACACACACACACACACACGCGCGCGCACGCACGCACACACACGCACGCACACACACACACATATATATATATATCCTAAATATCTATAATTCTTAATAATCCAAGTAAGTAGAAGTGTAACTCAGAAATATGTTAGCCACAATAGTACAAGTACAAGTGTTTTATCCTTAGAAACTCATATTAATATGTTTCGCCTGTTTAAATTACAGGCCATATATATACACTCATGGACAAAAAAATTAGCGCACCAGGAAGGAGTCGTCAAAACGAAATGAAATTTTACATACGTAATGACAACTTTGATATAAGTAAATGATTAGAAAAAAAAAATAAAAAATAAAAACAAGATATCAATCATTGGCATGGCCAAGTAATTTTAGCGCGTTTTTCACATGTTGTATTTTACAATAATGCAACTAATGAACTTTTTACTAACAGAAAGTAGTGTGTGTACTGTACCACTCCTCTAAATGTAGTACTATTGTGCTGAAAAGAAATAATGACACAAATCTGTATCAGCACTATAAAAAAGAATTTTTTTTTTTACAGAAGATACAAATGCCCGGATAAGGTGACTTAACTCCTTGCCTAGACATAAAACTGGCTTCTATGTATTTATTCTATGCTCGTAGATTTTTTTAAAAAAACTTTTTCCAAACAATAAATTTTCTAGATAAAATTTGAGAAAATTTTGTTATAAACTAGCGAAATTCAGGAAAATTTGCAGGAAAATTCGGGAAAACTATGGGAAAATTTAAATATGATTCGGCTCATCTAGGGCACAAATGCGACCAAATGCCGAAAACCAGAAGGTCAGTTAGTTTCTTATTGGCTGCGAAAAAGGTACGACAAAATATGGAACGAAGACGAAGACGAAATTTGCGTCCTAATAGCACTTTTGTTCCACTACATGAAAAACGCACTAAAAAGAATAATTAATTTCAGAGGAAGAGGTAAAAGAACGGAGGAATCAATACCCCCTCTAGCGCGAATGCACCATGTGATACGATTGGTTATTGAGCATACAAGTTGTATATGACATCTTGCGACATTTCGTTCCATATTTGCTGTAACCTTACCTCTATTTCCTTTAAACTCGTAGGATGTCCTACTCTTCGTCCCAAATGAACCCAGAAATTCTCGATTGGAGAGAAATCTGGGGACCCGGAAGGCAAAGGAAGGATAATATCAGTATGGAGACCGTAGTTTTTCGAAGTTATTTTTTAAATAATGTATCGAAAACAAGAAAAAGTAAATAATAAGAAAAAAGAAAATATGCCAGTTTAAATATATATATATATATCCAATGGCATAAGAAGATGACCAACTTTTACAATAAGGTAAGAAACACACAAAAATAAAAGCAAACAGAAAAAGTAAATGTCCCATCATCGGCAGATGTCTAGCACTCCAATATCTTTTCAACTCGGAGTCTCAGCGAAAGGCCGAGCATTCGAGCAGAAATGGTTCCTGCTCATGATTTCGTGTTTCATACAGACTGCTTAATTTGGACTCTCAAAGATACCTAAATGTTGGAAGTGATCCGCTAGACAGTCATGACCCTCCGCAAGTCTAAATTATGCTACAGGTTTTTCAAGGCATTTTTCAGAGATATCTCAGTCCAGGCCGTTCCTCCAATTCCTTTGAGGAGACACAAGAAGTGAGCTGTGCTTTCCAATTTTACCTCATAAGATTTTGAGGATTGAAAGGAGTTATCAAATTGGTTGTTGAACAATTTGTGTTCTCTTCTGATCCAACACAATTCCACCCATCCCTTCCCGTAAATATTACTATGTCCTGGGATCCAGTGAAGGGGTATTTGTCTTCTCTCTAGCCTCAAACTCTGTAGGAGTAACCGACAATCTAGGATATTTTTAGACATGGGCATTTCCATAGAATGGTATTCCATAGAAGGGTAGCTTTGGTGTCCACCAGAATAACCACCTTATTGAAAAAGAGTCTGGTGACAAGTTGCTGTAGTGCCACATAAATAGCCATAGCCTCCTCGTCTAAGGCGGTTTTTGTTTTCCTACAGTAAAAGAAAAGACTGAAGAATATATTCCTGCTCCCACACTCGGCGAGAGACAAAAGCCATCGGCATAAACATGTAACAACTCAGGCTAGGGATAATGGGTATGGATGGTCTCGATTGAAATGATCTTTAAGGACTACGTTCTTATAGACTACGTTCGAAAAAGTGTTTTTTCAAAAACCGACAAACGAATATTTTTTTAAATATTTAGTATTACGTATATTTATTCACATAAAATTAGAATGTTTTAAAATAAATAATTCTATGTTCATTTTTTGCCAAAATATCGCATTTGAATAATTTATATAGCAATAATATTCATAAAACAATTTTATACGAGTATTCTAATCTAAGTGACACTAAATATTTAAAAAAATATTCGTTTGTACGCTTTTGAAAAATCACATTTCCAAAAGTAGTCGAATACCTTAAGTTGCTTTGAGGCAACTGGCTCTTAAAAAATGGTAGGGCAAGGTCCTACTTGGGTGACAGGATTTACAGGTTTTCGATACCCGGAACAAGTTCACCATCAAGTTCTATAGTTCTGCTCTTAATTCCAGAGCTCTCTGTAAAAACCCATTTTATGTCTTTAGTTGTCATGACACATTTCCGTAAAATTCCTAAAATGGTGCATAATTCTGAATAATCTTTCATAAAGTATAAGAGCTCTCTCTTCAATAATTGACTTAATGGTTCTAGTGTAAATCAAGAGTACCATGGAGTCGATGGGTGTAGTCTTAACTGCGCGAACAATCAGTCTGAGAGCATGGTTTTATATTATGTCCAGTTTTTTCAACAAGTTCTTTGAAGCAGCAATAAAAAAATTGACAATAATAGGCGAGATGACAGACTATATATATATATAATACACTTTATTTCATCCTGAATAACTTTTTAATTTTTACAATGGTCTTTTTCTTCAGGACTCCCGTTTAAATATTGAACTAGCTTACCCAAATAACCGGGATTTAATTTTAATTGAATCTTAACAGCTTGCAACTTCTCTAAATGTAAGGTTGTGTCAGAAAATATCGAGTGGTAGTTTTCCGCCAATTATAGCCTCCGTTAGAAGAAGTCATGCAGGATTAGCTGCCTCATATATATATATATACGGAGTTTCTTTGCCCCTTTCTCTTTTGTCTGCTTGTCTTCGTTATGTAGCTTTTTCTCTGTTTTTGTGTTCGTGTCTGCTTATTGTGAAGTCCAAATGATATTGTCCATTAACTATAATAAAGGTCCATGACCATTAATAAAAATTGGTTGTTAGGTAAAAAGATGGTTCTTAGAATGGAATAATACCTCATCACTAAAACAACAAAAACATGGAATCAGAAATACCATACTCCGTAGTGTGACACATATATACATGATTATGTACGTATATGAATGCAATTAATGAATATTTAAGAGAACTGTATATTTATATAAATTAGACAGGTAATATTACTATCATGGTTCATCCTTTGTCTGTATATTCTTAATCTGTAGATCATTTATTTAATGTTATTTACATCCTGTTGCAACTTTTTATCGTGGTTTTGTAACTTATCTGATGGGAGGCATAGAAGTCGGATTTTTTCCTATTCAGAGCCAAATTTCTTGAAGTTGAAACAATAAAACCATTTATTAATTGTATGAATATTTTTTTTGTGTGTATTAATCAAAGAACAAATCCAAAATTGAGAAAATAGTCTTGATCGAAATTGTCGCATAAAGTTCGGAAGTTAACCTAATAAGAGAGATAAAACTGCTAAATATTCAGAACGCGTATATACCGGGTAATTTCCATGATGCATTCATTATCCATCCATAAGTTTTTATTTTAGTTCTTTTTTTCCAAAAAAAGCTACACTTTTTTTATAAAGGAAAAAATAACAAGACTTTAGGGGGGAAAAACTGCTCTAATTTGACATTTTTTTACAGTTTTAAAACTTAATGTATTTTTTTTACCCTCTCAAAGCAGGACTCAAACAAGTTTGAATGCTTTGATGGGCATATAGAAGAAACGTTCGGTCTTTTGGAAAATTTTATGAAGCAGAATAAAAACACCTTTCAGCTACAATAAGGTTTTAAGGCTGCTTGCTAAAAACATTTTAGTCTACAAAAAAGAAGAAAAAGAAGATTCCCGGTGGGCTTTCGGAATTCTTTCAATTAATAGGATCAAAAAATAATTAATATACTAATCTTAATACTTGAATGTATGATTTTTTTTCATGAACAGAATACAATATATTTAAGGCAATTAAAATTTCTTTGGCTATGAAAATTAAAAAGATAAATAAAGTAAAGTAAAATTATAATGAACCCTAACTCTCGCTCTCTAAGGAATAAAATAAACAGAACAGAAATTGATATAAAAGTTAACAAAATTTAAGAGAATCATCAATCACTGGCAATGTGCCAATTCGAAACACCCAGGTGAAAATTGTCTAAAAAATTCACAATTTACTATAGCAATATATTGGATTGTAATGTTGAAAGTGCAATTGGAAGTTTTAAACGTTTTTACCAAAGTATTGTTTTTAAAACTTACAATTTCAGTATAAAACGTTAATACTTGGTCTATTAGACAAAGCACAAACATTTACAGACATAACTACAGAACTAGCATCTAGAGTACATCCTTACAGTTCCGAAGCTTGACCAACACTGAAGATTGCTCTACCCGTTAGAGGGCGTGGAAGTCTTTCTACTGTTAATATGGGAGGAGTCCCTCCCCTCAGTGGATCGGACGACGTCCCGGCGAGGAGAAAGAATCAGATCTTGTAATAGCAGCCCTTGTTGAGGGATGGATGATTCTTCTGGAAATGGCTAAGAAGCACTGTAGTTCTACAAAAGCAACGGATATTCGGCTGTAAGTCTCAGCTGGAGCAGCATAAGCTGACACTTCAACATGTAAGTCCTCATTCAGATGAGCATACTTGGGATTACCCTGGTTCCGCAATTCTTCTTCCATTATCTTCTCTCTCATAGAACTACGTCCCTGAATAGTCATTCTGGTTTGTGTAGCTTCTTGTAATTGTTGCAGCGAGTTGCCTTTTGCACCCAAGAGCTTGTCCACAAAGTTGCAATTTGGGTGTTCATCAACTGGAATGTGAACTTTAACTAATAAACGAATCTGCTTTGCAGCATGCACAACAATTTGATTATCTTTTCTTTCAAAATCATCACCCGATTCCCGTTTGCGAACACGGCCAATTTCTTGTTTTAATATTTATTTTTTGGATAGATTCATCTTATAATGTAGCACTGCCACTGGAAAATGGCCTCTTGTATTTATACGATATTCAATAAGAGGTGTAGAATTCCACCTGCTTGAAATAATTCTTCATATTTTTCCAATTGTGGATTTATTTCTTCCCGTTGTTGAAGTGAAGGCTGAGTGCCTTCATTTTCTCGAAGTTGACAAGAATGTGGCCCAGAATCGGCAGTGAAAAGAGCATTGGTATTAAAGGCACTTTCACAAAACTATATTTTATGTGGGATCTTTCAGTGAAATACCATTGTTTTATTTGGTGATCTAAGACGATCCCTGCAGCTGTTAAAAAGTCTATGCCTAGAAGTGTTTTGTTACCTCGAGCGTTTTTCAAATGTATTATCTTCGTGGGGATGACTTTTCCTGGAATACTAATGTCTACAGAAGTTGTCAGTATTTGTGTGGTTTGAGTACGACCACAGCTAGAGTCATCTGTTTTGTTTTCTCTTCAAAATTCGATCTTTTTGTTTAAGTAAATGGTATAATTTTTCGCCAGTCACTAAATACGTAACAATACCAAAAGATCTGCTTTAAAACATATAGAAAGAGATCCTTACCAGTAAAACAAGAAACAGGAGCAATAAATGGAAACGCATAAAAACATTAAGAAACAAGACTTGAACGTCAGCCAACATGAGACTCAAACTCATTAGACAACAAAGTCAGTTGCTAGTCTGTGATCATGCCATCTCGGCTAGAAAACACCAACCTCACAGACTCATAGAAGAGAATTAGTTGCTGATACGATATCGAAGTGCTACGTGTGAAGTTGTTTATGTTGGTCAAGATGGGGTGATAACATCACACACACACAAACAATCTGGTTACCTTGACATTTTTATCGTTCGGTAATGTGGTTTCCATGGGAAGGACGCATATGTAGCGGTACCATCTATATAAGCCAGTAACTACCTTCGCACCACAGTGATCATTTTGGTGTAGTGGATAAGTTACTCGGCTTCGGATCAAAGGTACCTGGTTCTATCCAACGGATAAGCGCGCCACTTCATTGGTGACCCTGGCTGAACTCAGAAAGACGCAACGTTCTGAACTGTCGTGGCGCCATCTACCTGCAAGAAGAGCAAGCAAAGTCGTCAAAACTTACTTGACGCAGCAAAGTCGTCGAACCCTCTCGACGCAGCAAAGTCGCCGGACCCACTCGGCGCAGCAAAGTCGTCTCACATATGACGCAATCAACAAAGTCGTCTCACATATGACGCAATCAGAAGGGGAAAAAAATCTGTCACAATTCATGACGCACCAGCAAAAACACGCTTGATTAAACAAATACATCGTTCGTTCGCCCTCACCGACTCACTGGTGGGGTGTATGTAGCGTACCATCTATATAAGCCAGTAACTACCTCCATTATAGTTAATTTTATTGTTTTTTTGTAACTATTAATTTCAATGATGATTTTTTTTTTTTTTTTTTTTAATTTGATTTCTTTAAAAACTTAACCATTTTCATTGTATTCATTTTCCAAGCTACTGTTTCAGTCTTTTTTGTATTTTGTGCTATTTTCGAGCATGGATATTTCTAATATTATTGATGAGTACCAGTAATATTAGAAATATTAGATGCGTGATATATTTTTTTAAAAAATGTGTTTTTATAATTATTGATGCAAATTGCGCAAATCCACTTTATTTTACTCTTAATTAATGCATTTTTAAACGTTCCTTGTTCGATGAAATTCTTTACAGGACTCACAATTTTTTAATTTTACCATTTAACAACAATTATGAATTAATATGCAATATTATTATTTAATTTTAATATATATTGTACAGAATTATTTATGTATAATATAAGTATACAATACAATTATTATATATTATAATTATTATTATATTATGCGGCTTATATTATATAATTCATAATATAATTATTATATTGATATTAGTTATTGATTGATATTGGTTATTTCCAAAACATTCTTATAATCATTATTTGAAATATATTTCAATACATTTCAATAGAACAATTTTAAAATTATTTTCTTGATGATTTGTAACAGCTAGGCCGACTTCACAGATTTCATATCACTCGACAACAAGTGCTGGTGGCGAGTAGGACTTCGATATCAAATTTGCTCCGAGAATTAAAATATTCATTTCTTATCTTAGTAGATATAAAATCATATTTCACATAAAATTACCTTTACTTCCATTCAAATCTCAGTCTCCTAAGTAATGTCTTTTGTTCATTTAAATAAATATAAGCTCAAAGACTCACAAATATCCCATGATAAGAAGAATTGTGACGTTTTGGACGAATTGCATTTAACACGGAGTCACTGAAAAGCATCCCATTTACACATGCTGAGTAGAATTTTATTTTCCATTCACACGTCATAAGTATCTCGGAAACACTTTTATGCCTCTCATAGATCTCAGTTTTCCATTAATCACTGCAACTGTCTTCTACTGCCTTTAGCAACGCAAGCGCCTCTTTTCTGTTCAGTGAATCGCACAGTGCTTGTTCTTTTAGCCGACAAATGTGATCAGGAAGCAACTTGTCTTCGACACTGACATACCTCTTTGTGGTCTTGAAATCAAAATATTCATCTTCGGCGAACATTTTATATGTTATTCCGCAGTTCATGAAAATTATATTCTCCATTGTGTGAATTAAACATTAATGTTATTATTTTTTATAAATATTGTATAATGCAGATTTATATGGATCACAGATGGTATTTCAGTTCCGTTTATTGGGAGCTTTATATCCATTAATTCTTTCCTTTTGTGATTTAAGTGCACATTCCTAATACTATTAAAGGACATTATTTTTGTTATTTCAAAATGAAAGTACCAAAAATTCAGGTAGGAAAAATGTTGCAGTAAAACATTTTGACATTCGCTACACTTATTACAGCATAACTTTGAGCATTTAAAGAATAAAAAGTTAAATAAGCTGTAATGAACTAAATTAGACAGTAAATATTATGCATTAGGGCTAGGTTTTTTAAATACAGGATTTCTGAAATACTGGACGAAATTGTTTATTTACAAAATAGTTATTTGGGTGTTTTAAAAAATTTTTTTTTTATAGTTTTAGCAAAACTGTTTTCTTAATGATTATAAACCACAATAACAAACACTCTAAATTTAATTATTTCTTTCTAAATAAATTAATTTTGTCAGCCTTCTAAACTTTGTAAGAAAATTTTAGTGCAAACTTTAATAATATTTTTTTTAACTAAATAATGTCAGTACACAGAGGCGTGGCACTTATACACAATTAAAAGCGATGTCATGAAAATACATCTTCCTAAAAACATTGTATAACTGATATAGTCAACTTTAATATTTTTAAAAAAAAAACGCTTTGTGAAATTAAGATAAATTGTTTTGATAAATCTTTTCATATTTAGTGTCTCTAAATAATTAAAAATAAAACACACATACATAGTGATAAAAATGAATTTATTTTTGATAGACTAAAAATTATATATATAATATATATATTATATATATCAGAATGCAATGGCGAATAGTTTAATTTTTTTAAGTATTGAAAAGAGAAATATTTTTTTAATTTTAAATTTTAAAAGAAAAGTTTTTTAAATTTTAAATTTTTAAATTTTTTTTTGAGAATTTGGATATTTTCAGATTAGTTTACCAAGTTGCAATAGGGGGAAGGTTGGCGCCATCAAACTAGTTTAACCCCACTTATCGGTCCTAAGTCCGAGGTTGCACTTGGATATTTTATAATTTTTATCTTATACAATTATAATTTCGCTTGAAAACGTTGATCTTCATTATTTTTATTCGCCATTGAAATTTTGAAATGTGATGTCGTACTCTAGGTTTAATATGATTCCGAATATTTGCTTAATTATATTTGTGTGAGGTATTTTAAATATATTTAAATATATATATATATATATAGCAGGTAAAATAAATTAAAAAGAGAAGACTAATTAAATCCTAAGAATCTTAAGATCAGACCGAAAGAACCAAGAACATGGAACCATGACAAACGCAAAAAAGAGAAATGTAGCTAGAGTGGAAAAACTATTATGATTTCTCGAGCTGTCACTGGTTTAGGACAGTGAAACAGGATTAAACAATGTTTGTGAGATCTCAACCTTCTCCTTCAGCAGAAATTTTCGACACAATAGCTTCTAATATAAACTAAGGCAAAAGCCTAAAACCCGCGTGTGTGAATATAACAGCAATATGAATAGAGATTGCAATATTAAATTACTATAGGAATCCGGAAGAAATAGACAAAATATAAATATGTATAAACAAAAATATTTGCAAGAGAGGTTAATGATGAATATAACCCTAATTAACAATAATGTCATTGAGCAAAGAAGCTCTAATCTTACCCGATGTATACAGATTCCACAAGTGTACTGACTCAATGCATAAAAAAACAGCAATACTAAGAATAATGGCGCCATCTATATATATTTTTAGTAACTAAACTTAATATAAGAATATCTTTAGAAAATTATATACTGAAGAAAATTATATGCTATAGACTAAATATATTAAGAAATATATATTAAGAAAATTATATACTAATAAACTAAATAGAAATGAATACGCTAAATAAAAATAATTAAATAGCTATATCTTTGAAGACATCTATTTATATATAAAACTAGCTGGATAGTTATAGTCTAGGCAACTTTGAAAGAATTGTTTATAATTATTAATTCTCAATACTTCTTCAAATACTAAATAATTATTCCTTTTATATGATTTAGAATGATATTTCTAAAAATTGAAATGTGAAACGTACTATTCCAATATGGCATTTTTATAACATTAAAATCAAAAGAGTCTATTTTATCAAAAATATTACTTTTTAGCATATTATTTTCAACTTTTTATTCTAGATCAAGGAAATTTGCTGACTCTATATTGCAATTGGTTTTTATTGATTTCAAGTAAGTTGGAAAATAATTAAAAATAGGAGTAAAGTCAACTTTATTACTGAAAATAATTAGATCATCGATGTATCTAAAAAAGTAACAAGAGTCTGTATCAATTTTTTCATTCTCATAATAGTGTAAATATATATTATCCAGACTATTACTAGCTGGGCCACCCTGTGGCAGACCTTTAATATGTTGATAATAAGAGTTATTATGAAATATGTAATTTTCTTTCAAAACAAATTGTATAATAATATTATATTTATCATAGTTTATCAATTTATTTAATGAATATTTAATATAAACATTTCTAAGTACTTTAATCATATCCTCTATATCAGTTGAATAAGTCTTCGAAATCAAAGCTATGCAAAGATTTAACACTATTACCTTGCATGTTCTCAACGATATCTTTACTATTCTTTACAATAATGGAGTTTGAGATATTGTCTAGAGTGTGTTGTATAACTTTTTGCAACACCTTGCCTGGTTGTGTAATATAGGTATTAAAACCATTAGTAATAGCTTTAAATTTAATTGGACACTTATGAAATTTTGGTGTTAGAAAAATTTAAGGAAAATTGATATTATTTGTATATAAATTTTAGTTTTTATAAAAAGCTGAAATACGGTAGTGATTTCTCTATTGCTGCTATTAGATTTAATAAACGCGTTATTGTTTTGAAACTGTTTGTTAAGTATAAAGTTATAAAACAATTTGCAAATGATTGCATAGTTGCCAGGAACTTTTTCAACATATACAATAATGAAATCTTTTTGAAGATTTGAAATTTGGTGTTTTATATCTTTGTAAGAAATATTTTTATCAGTTTTATAGTTAAGATAAAGTAACTCACGCAAAACTTTGCATTTAAACTCATTGAATGCTTCGAAAGGAAAGTTGTATTTAATTGCTATTTTTGTAATGAAGTTATTAATATCTTTAGAAATTTGTGCTTTAAT